>PVKE010016574.1:0-31840 GCA_004027555.1 Craseonycteris thonglongyai | reverse complement strand
AGTACTTTAAAATCATTTATAAACAAACAAACGTATACAAATAATAAAATTTCACCAATTTATTTATTTTTATATCGAAAACAACAAAATTTGATAAATATTACACTCTGTAATTAGTTTTTGTGTGATATTTCATAAAACAATGCCCAAGATGCATCCTAGGTTTATCAGGACACGTATCACAGTAATACGTTACTTCGCGCCTACCTCCAGGCGTGTTACAGTCACAGCAAACCTTGCAGTCCCTTTTTGGCCCTTGTAGTACTCTGTGAAGCTTCCCATTTAGTCGGATTTCATCAGAATGCTACGTAGACTCTTGCTCACAATGCTGGCGATATGATCCTCTCAATTGCCCCACAAGTGTTTTTAGAAATCGCAAATGGCTGAGTGGCTTTTCCCCTTTTTTGGTCTTTTCTAGTTTATACAGAATGTAGGAATTGATCAGGCAAATTTCCACGCCCCCCCCCCCCAAAAGCTTACGCTACCATTTAAGCGATTTTCGCAGAAAACAATACCTTGATGCATATTGGTCCACCCGATCAACACCACCCATATATTTTATATCATTCAAAACAATATTGGGTTTCTTGACCATTATTTCCACACCACCTCGTGTAATCCTTTTGACCGTCAACATTCCTGTGTCACCCCTCGTAGTCAAACAAGTGACAATCCTCTTATCTTTCCACCCTAAAAGTAAGGTGTTACCCCATTGATACGCGACCGTGCATTTTTTTGAAAAATTTGGCTTTTTTATTTCCTTGGGCAATTCTTTCCTGTTCGTTAAGATTGTTCCAGAGATATTGCATTTCAATTTGGCTAGTTCTTGAGCTAAGACATAACTAGTATAGTAGCGATCTGTGTACATATGGTGCCCCTGAGCACCTGGAATTTTCTCCAACAACATTTTGTATAAGTGTATCAGAATTCTTGATGAAACAGGTAAATCGGGTCTGACCAAGAGCTCTGTTGTGAGTGATCCATAATATGGCAAAATGCAGCAAATGTAGCCAGGCTTCGAGTCAGCTGGAGCAGGGGTGGCCAACAAGTCGATCGTGATCTACCGGTTGATCGCGAGGCCAATTTCGGTCGATCGTCGATCGCTCGCAATGTCTAGGGTGGAATTCCGTGTACCATGGACTTTGAAGCGATTGTAGCTCTTACAACTCGAGTGGCGCCGCTGCGGCGCCCGGCTGATTTGAAGTGTCAAATCATAACATACAATCCTAAGAAACCGACAAAATGGGGTATCAGAGTTTATACTCTAGCTCAGGGGTGGCCAACTTTTCTGTATATAAGATCTACTTTTTATCTTAAAAGTGTGTCGCGATCGACTTGTTGGCCACCCCTGAGCTAGAGTATAAACTCTGATACCCCATTTTGTCAGTTTCTTAGGATTGTATGTTATGACTTGACACTTCAAATCAGCCGGGCGCTGTATTGGTGCCGCTCGAGTTGCCGCTTCAAATCAGCCGGGCGCCGCAGCGGTGCCACTCAAGTTATAAGAGTTAAAAGTAAATTAACAGTCTGACAGAACAACTCAATATTCTATAAAGATATAAACATACTTGTGATCCTGACACTGAATAATGTAATATTCATACTGTCCAATATCTAGTCAAAAATTACTAGACAAAATATATGCAGACAGACATGGTCAGCTAAAGATGCATGCTACAACCTTGAAGTAGCTCTCAAATTGCAATCTGAGGGCCCAGACCTTTTCAGAGGTTTCATAAATTCAAAACTATTTTCATTATAATAATTAAGACATTGCCCTTCTCACTCTCATTCACTTAATACAATAAAATATTGGCTGAAGGACTAATAAACCTTATACTATTAACATTGATGAATGTCTGATGGATGAAAAGTCAGTAAAAATATCACAGCAGTGCCACTTTCCAATGATAGAGCAACTTGTTGAATTAAAGAACAAGATACATCATGAAAGTTGAGTTATCTCTGCTGCAGAATTCTCCTTTAGTTTTACAAACTGATGAATCTATAGATGTGGTTGCACTTGCTGTTTTTCTTGTATTCATCTGGTTATCACCACCAACTAATTATCCAGTAAGATCTTTAATATGAATGCTTGACAACAAACAAATTATACTGAACTATTCAAAGTGTTGAATTACCTTCTGAAAATCATGGTTTATCCTGGAACAGCTGTGTTGGCATTTGTACTGATGGTATAAAGAAGCGACAGGTAAGGGGATGCCGGGATGGCTCAGTGGGTTAAGCGCTCACTTTGCAGCCTCAGGGACCAAGGATCGAATCCCAGCCAAGGCCCGTGTGGACCCATATGCTGAACTGGGGAGTGCCCCCAGTTCAGTTCTCACCAGGGTGAGACCCCAGCCCAGTTCCTGCCCTGTGCAGCCCTGAGCCCACCTGTGGAATGAAACTATGTGGAAAAACCAATGATGTGCAACTATGGAGACTGCTCTGGGCCCTCCCCCTTCTCTCTGTCTCTGTGTCTCTGTCAAAAACAATTAAACAGAGTACTCTCTCTGTCTCTGTATCTCTCTCTCTCTCTCTCTCTGTCAAAAATAAATAAATAAATAAAAATATATTAAAAACAACAACAACAAAAAAAACAAAAAAACAATTAAACAAAAGCAGTAGGTAAAACTAATGATGCCTTGGTACAGTTATACAATGACTGAATACTAGCAGTCATTGTATATTCTGGCCTTGAACTCATGGTGGCGAGAGGAGTTTCACTAAAGAATGCCCCTGATGAAGCAGTGTAATTATTTATTACATTAAATCTTAACCCTTGAGTACAAAAACTTTTTAAATATTCTATGTATCAAGGAAGTATGCAAAAAGTACCTCTGCTACATACTGGGATGATTATCATCTTGAGGAAAAGCACTTGTTTGAAAGTGTTGAACTAGCATTTTTCATGGAACACCATTTCTACTTTAAAGGGCTAATGACAAACTATTATTATCCAGACTTGGGAATTTTATGAAGTGAGACTGTTCTGGAGAAAAAACAACAATATTTGTTGCCAATAGTAAGTTTTCTAGTAAAACCCAAAACTTTTGAAAACTTATATTCGCCACCACAAGCTTTACAGCTTCCTAATACTTACAGACATTTCTGATTAGATCAGCGATATTAATAAACATGAATTTTTGTTGTGAATAAAATACATCAACATTTGGAATCTGCGTAATGCAACAAACCAATAATTTTCCAAATGGCCAATACATGTTACAAATAGTGCAAGCTAAAAACTCCATTCAAAAAACAAGATAGTTCAATTCTACATTCCAACAAACTTTAAGAAACTACTATTGGTTAAATTTTGGTTTAAAGGAAAACTTTTTTTTCCATACTAAACACTTCTGACATCAAATGTGTGGATTTTCACATGAAGCAATTCTCTGTAGACACCAACTGTGTGTCCTGTAAGTCAATTCAATTCTGACACTAACTACTTAGAGTTAGTATAGACCCCAAAGATCAAGGTCTCAGTCCCAGAAGACTGTTCCAAGACCACTTCAGACACTTTCATGTAGTGGGTCCCCAGGTTATCCACGTTTCTGTTCAACTTGGCTACAAATTTGGGGTTCCCAAGACCTCCTCCTCAAAATCCAGAACTCAGGGAAACACTTTACTTACTCTATTTGCATTATAAAAAATATAGGATGGGGGAAGCCAGGATGGCTCAGTGGGTTAAGCGCTCACTTGCAGCGTTGGGGACCCAGGATCGAATCCCGACCCCGGCCTGTGCGGACCCATGTGCTGAACTGGGGAGTTCCCCCAGTTCAGTTCTCTCTCTGTCTCTGTATCTCTCTCTCTCTTTCTCTCTCTCTCTGTCAAAAACAATAAAAAAAAAAAGAAAAAAAATGTTAAAAAAAATATATAGGATGCCAGGATGGCACAGGGGTTGAGTGTTTGTCTTGCAGACCCAGGGTCCAAGGATCAAGTCCCAGCCCCAGCCCATGCGGACCCATATGCTGAACTGGAGTGTGCTCCCAGTGTGTTTCTCATGGGGGCAAGCTTCCTGTGTGGGAGGCCCCCGGTTTGGCTCCTGCCCCTGGCATACTCCCCACACAGGAGGCCCCCAGCCCAGTTCCTAACCTGCGAAGCCCCACACCCACCTGTGGAATGAAAACTATTTGGAAAACTAATGACGTATAACCACGGAAACTGCTCTGGGCCCTTTCCCTTTTCTCCGTCTCCTTCTCTCTCTGTCAGAAATAATAAAAATAAGTCTTTAAAAAAGTTTAAAAAAGCCACCCTCCTGGCATGTGGATGCCTCCACCAACCTGGAAGCTCTCTGAACGCTGTTGTTTAGGGGTTTTATGAAGGTTCCATCACATAGGCACAATCAATTAAATCACAGGCTGTTGCTGCTGAATTCAATCTCTAGCCTAGGGTGTGAGGGCAGCACAGGGTGGGGGTGGGGTGTAGGACTGAAAGTACCAACGCTTTAAGCACATGCTTGGCTCCCCTGGTAACCAGCCCCAATAGGAAGCTATCTTGAGGTCCACCAACAGTCACCTCATTAACATATACAAGTATGGTAGAAAGGGGCTTACAGTGAATAACAAAACATACTCCACTCCTCCCATCCATATCACTCAGAAAATTCCAAGTGTTTTAGGAACTCTTTGACAGAAACCAAAGACCAAATATACATATCTTATTATATCAGAGTATCAAAAAGGCCTGAAAATACTATTAAAATACTCCTTGGGATGCTGGGATAGCACGGAGGTTGAGTGCTTGCTGAAAATTGCAAGGTCTGGGGTTCGATTCCCAGTCCCAGCCCATGCAAATCCAAATGCTGAACTGCGGCGCAACTGGTAACTTATGGGATGGCTCTGTGGCGAAGTTCCTTACCTCCCATGCTAGAGGCCCCCAGTTCAGTCCCTGCCCCACATGGCCCCACATCCACCTGTATGGAATGCAGCCATGTCACAACTAATGATGTACAACTGGAGACTGCTATGAGCCCTCCCCACTTCTCTCTCTCACCTTCTCTGAAACAAACAAAAAAAGAAAACAGACTCCCCCTTTTTCCAACTACATATATGAGTGAGGCCAGATTTCCTTTGAACTGAAACCACAGTATATGAATGAAGATACAAAAATCTAGCTGTCATGTCTTCTTCTTAGCAAATACAAAATCATTGAGGGAAAAATGTAAAACTGTCATTTTTCTATTTGTCTCGAAATTTATAGCTGTTTTTCATAAAACGTTATTTATGTTAACGGGTAAGTTATTATTATTTTAAATAAATATTGATATCAGTTTAATTGACATCAGTCATAATTGCAAATACACTAAGGTACACATAACCACAAAAACAAAAGCTTTGGGGTTTGGGTGGGGAGGGAGGAGGTGGTCAGTGATTTTTTTTAAGAGTGTAAAGTCATTTTAAGATCAAAACATTTAATAACTACTATGTTATGGAGTGAATGTCTATACCCTCCAAATTCATATCTTGAAGCCCTACTCCCAATTGTGATGCGATTAGGAAGTGGGGTCTTTGGAGGCAATTAGGTTTAGAAGAGGTCACGAGGACAGAGTGTCCAAAGAGATGAGGACAGAGTGTCCAAAGAGGGATTAGTGTCCCTACAGAAGGAGTGACCAGGGCTCTCTCTTCCCACACAAAGAGGATATGTAAGCACACAATGAGATGGCAGTTGAGAGCAAGAAGCCCTCAGCTGGAACTGCATCTGCTGGCATCTTGATCTTGAATTTCCCAGCCTCTAAAATTGTGAGAAATCAATCTGTTGTTTACACCACCCAGTCTCTGGTATTTTGTTATAGCAGTTTAAGCTAAGATACATTGCCCTAAAGTAATCATTAATAAAGAACATAGTTAATAAGTTAAGAGTGGAAATAAATCTGAATCACAAAAACACTCAATTCAAAAGTCAGAAAAAGCTATTAACAACAACAAACAGATGGGATAAATAGAAAACAAGTAGCAAAATGAAAAACTTAAATCCAAACATGTAATTATATTAACTGTAAATGGTTCAAGTACTCCAATTAAAAGGCAGAAATAGTCATAATGAATAAGACCTAACTATTAATATTTGTTGTCTACAAGAAATGACTGTCAAATATAGACAGGTTAAAAGTAAAATACTGGAAAAAGATGAATCATTAATAGCAAGCAAAGTGGACTTCAAGACAAGAAATATTACCAAGGATGAAAAAGGGCATTTTGGGATGCCAGGATAGCTCAACAGATTCAGCACTTGCCTTGCAACTGTGAGGTCCAGAGATTGAATCCCAGCCCCAGCCCATGCAAACCCACATACTGAACTGTGGCGCAACTGGTAAATGCCAGGATGGTGATAAAAGTTCTCACCTCCCATGAGAGAGGCCCTCAGTTCAGTTCAGCCCCATACAGCCCCACATCTACCTGTGTGGAATAAAACTATGTCAAAAAACTAGTAATGTACAACTATGGAGACTGCTCTAGGCCATTCCCCCTCTTTTCCCTGTCTCTCTCCAAAAAAAAAAAAAAATTTTTTTTTTTTTTACACACACAAAAACCCAAAAGATTTTTTAATGTGACAATGGACTTTCTAATTCACATACTAAATTGCTCTACAGCGACAATGCCCAGACCAGGAGCCACAGCCATGTTACTCTAAGTAGGATTCCAACAAACTTTTAGGATCCAGACATAAAACTTAGCTGCACGATATATACTACCTTCAAGTACATCGTCTTTCTTACCTTCACTGGCAAGCAGGTTAAAGCTTAACATTGCAGCCTTATAAAGCTGACCTGCCATTGACATACCACTTTTAAATGGAGAACATTAAGTAATCTTCCCACTTAGGCCATCCACAATTTCCAAAGAAATGTTCCCTGTGTCCAATTCAGACTCCAGGATCTATATTTCAAGTTTGTTTGATGTACATATGCAGAAGGTACTAAACTGAGGTCTCTTGATCAAATAAACCATTGGAAGTTTTGAAGTGAGTGCATCAACAACACGTTGCTTTATAGGGGAAGCAGAGATGGCTCAGTGGGTTGAGTGCCCATTTGCAGCCCCGGGGTCCAAGGATCAAATACTGGCCCGTGCCCAAACAGACCCATATGCTGTGCCAGTTCAGTTCTCACTGGGGCAAGCCTGCTATGCAGGAGGCCCCCAGTTTACCCCTGGCTCTCGGGGGGATTTCTCCCATGTGGGAAGCCCCCGGCCTGGTTCCTGCCCTGCACCCACCTGTGGAATGAAACTATGTAGAAAACTAATGACATGCAACTATGGAGACTGCCCTGGGCCCTCCCCCTTTTGTCTGTCAAAAAAAATAAAAATAAATCTTAAAAAAAAAAAAGCATGGGCAAACAGGACTATGCCGGATAAAATTTGTCCTAATTTTTGATGACTAATGTGAGTGAGTTTCCAATAACTTTGTCCAAGGTACCGTATTCCAGCGTATAAGACAACCCCCTAATTAGGCCTATATTCGCTGTATAAGACTACCCCCCACTTCCGAGGCTGTAGTCTTATACAGCGAATATAGGCCTAAACTTATGTTTTAACTGTAAAATTAGGGGGTCGTCTTATACGCCCGGTCATCTTACACGCCGGAAAATATGATATTAAATTCTAGGAAATTTGTATCTTGTGAATAAATGTATACTACAAACAAGCAAAACATGTTATCTTATAGCAATTTCTTTTTTTTTTTTAAAGATTTATTTATTTATTTTTGACAGAGAGAGATGCAGAGACAGAGACAGAGAGAGAACTGAACTGAGGGAGCTCCTAGTTCAGCACATGGTTCCGCACGGGCCGGGGCCGGGATTCGATCCTCGGTCCCCGGCGTGTAAGGTGAGCGCTTAACCCACTGAGCCATCCCGGCATCCCCTCTTATAGCAATTTCTAAGCCTCTGGTATCAGTGCAATTCCCACCACCACCAAATATATTGCTGATATAAAATGGCTGTATAAAGTAAATCAGCAACATTTTCTTTACACCACTTCACATTTTGTCAGTGTGCCACTAGAAGACATACTGCTTACTCTATTTCTGCAGGACAGCAGACAAATCAATTTTGCCTTCAATAGCCACGTGGAGACTCAGTTCTTCACTGGCTTCAAATGCAGATATAGAATGTGGATTTAAGATGCAATTGTGGGGGTAAGCTGGGATGGCTCAACGGGTGAAGTGCTCACTTTGTAGCCCCGGAGACCAGGGATCGAATCCCGGCTCCCGCCCATGCGGACCCACATGCTAAACTGGGGTGTGCTCCCAGTTCAGTTCTTGCCGGGGCCTATGTGGGAGCCCCTGGCCCAGTTCCTGCCCTTTGTAGCCCCGCGCCCACCTGTGGAATGAAACTATATGGAAAACTAATGCTGTCAACTATGGAAACCACTCTGGGCCATCCCCCTTCTCTCTGTCTCTCTCTATCTGTCTCTCTGTCTGTCAAAAACCAATAAAAATAAATCAAGATACAATTGTGACTTTTCTAGGCTGATCCTTTAGGCAACTGGTTCACATAAAGGTAAATGGTGACATTCTGTTTGAAAGTGGTCTGTTAGAAGATGGTCCTATACAAAATATTGATTTTTCCATCATAGCAAGATTTTTACTTAAGAAGAGTACAAGTTGTCTATAAAAGTACCTATGGAGACACCTTCTTGCTTTAACAACAGCACAAGCATCATGCAGCACTCTTCTATTTGGCTTAATGCACTGGCTGTAACTGTATGCACCTGTGCCTATAGCTACACCCTCCTGCTGTCCAGCTATTTCAATTAAAGCAGCCAATGAATTCCTACATACACTTCAGATATTCTGAATGACTAGAAATTAGTTGATTAAATCTTTGCATACTGCACGTGTCTCCCTTTACAATGTTCTTTTGAAACATGTTGGTTCTGGCAAAGAAAAAGGTTCTTCAGGAATAGGAGGACCTGATGTTTCTAAATTTCCTGGTTCAGGTTCATCTAATTGTAGAAGCTTATCAAGATCAAATTTGCTACACTGAATCTAGACTCCTTTTTATTTTGTCCCAGTCCAGTCTTGTATTGAATTGAATACCACCAAACACAGCACAAAAAGCAAAATATGGTCTCATAATATAACCTGTTGCTACTCTTTCCTTGCAGTCAAGCTGAACCAACTTTGGCATTTGTGCAGTGTTGCAAGGCTGACACAGGATTTATCTCTCCGCTTTTGTATTTCATTGTAAACTCCTTAGGTTTTGTTTTGTTTTGTTTTTGAGGATGGACAGGATTTGAAAGAGATGAAAGACTTTTGGAAAGCAATGGTTCTGGAAAATTACCCATCACTTGTGTAACCTTGGATGCCATTTTCTACCGGCTGTAACTTTCCGAGGAATGTACTATGGGTGTAGTTACCGTCTAGGCTGAAGGCTGAACTGACAAGTTTTTTTTACAGCTCTGAACAAAGCTAGAGACTCAGGAGCCCTAAATCCAGTCACTGTTGGCAGACACTTCCCCACCAAAATAGGCCTTCTTGCTCTGTAGGCCAGACCCCACAACAAGCAAGTCAGGCCCAACTATAGGCTAAGGGGCTCAAAAGCCAACACCATTCTTCAGAACATACATTTTTTTAGTACACTTGGACAAGTCTCAATAAATGTTAAAAGATTGAATTCATAGAGTACATTATCTGACGACACTGGAATTAAACTAGAAATCAATAACAATTTATCTAGGAAACCTCTAAATACCTGGAAGTTAACCAACAAACTTCTAAATAACCCATCCTTTGAAGAAAAAATTACAAGAGAAATTAGAAAGTATAACTGAATGAAAATGAAAATACAATTTATCTAAATGTGTAGTATGTAGCTGGAGCAATGCTTACTCAGAGAAAAAATTATAGCTTTAAATGCGTATACTAGAGGTCCAAAATCAATTATCTAAGCTCACACCATAAGAAGCCAGAAAAAGAACTAAACACAAGTATGTAGGAGGAAAATAACAAAAGAGCAAAAATTAATTAAACAGAAAATGAATAAATAGGAAAAAAAGAATTAAACCAACAGCTGATTCTCTGAAAAGATCAATAAAATTGATAAATCTCTAGCTATCTAAGGTCAAGAAACACACATATTTTTGAAAGATTTTATTTTTATTGTTTGAGAGAAGGTGAGAGCGAAGGAGAAGGGCAGAAGGCCCATAGCAGTCTCCATAGTTGTACATCATTAGTTGTGACATGGTTTCTTTCCATACAGGCAGATATGGGGCCCCACAGGATGGGAACCAAACCAGGGGCTTGCCACATGGGAGGTGAGAAACTTCGCCACTGAGCCATCCTGGAAGTTACCAGTTGCACCACAGTTCAGCAAATGGGTTTTCACGGGCTGGGTCCAGGAATCAAACCCCAGACAGACCTTGCAATTGCGAGACAAGCACTCAACTGATGAGCTATCCCAGCATCCCTAAAACATATATTATCAATAGAAGTAATGATAGAGGTATCACTGTAAATCCTATGTAGATAATAAGAAAATGAGTATTAGGAACAACTTTATGAAACAGCTTAGATAAAGTCCCTTGAAAAACACAAAATATCAAAACTGACATACATACAAAAAGCAAAAAAATCTAGATAGCTTTATACCTAGTAAAGAAACTAAATTTATAATTTAAAGTAACTCAACAAAGAAAACTCTAGGTCCATGGATTTACTGACAGGTTCCATTAAACATTTAAGGACAAAAAAAAAATACCAATCTTGAATAAATTATTTCAGAAAATGAAAATCACCTTCCAAATCATTTTATGATGTTAGATTTATACTGACAGAAAAATCAAAGCCATACTAAAAAATTACAAACCTATATATCATTCATCAATATAGACATAAAAATCCTTAACAAAATATTAACAAATGAAATCCAGCACTATGAAAAATGGATATAGTACGTCATGACCAAGAGGTTAATCCCAAAAAGACAATGTTTACTCAACTCCAAAATCAATGAGTATAATTTGTCACAATAGCATAAAGAAAAACCATAATCATTTTAACTGATGCAAACAAAGCATTTGACAAAATTTAACACTCATTCGTTAGAAAAAAAATCTCAGCAAACTAGGAATAAAGGTTGAAACAGATAGCAATTATCTACCAAAAAATTTACAGTTGCCATCACACATAATAGCAAAAGAATGAATGATTTCCCCTTAAGATCAGGAAGAAGACAAGGACATAGCTCTCATCACTTTTATTTAGTATAGTATTAAAGATCCTAACTAGGGGACACTGGGATGGTTCAACAAGTTGAGCACTCGCTTTGCAGCCCCAGGGACTGGGGATCGAATCCTGGCCCATGTGGACCCATATGATGAACTGGGGTGTGTTTCTCAAGCAGGAGGCCCCCAGTTTGGTTCTCGCCCCCTGGTTTTGCCCCTGGCTTGAGGGGGCATGCCTCCCATGCGAGCGGCCCCTACCCACCTGTATGGAATGAAACCATGTCAAAAATTGATGATGTACAACTATGGAGACAATTCTGGGCCCTCCCCCTTCTCTCTGTCTCTGTCTCTGTCAAAAACAATAAATCTTTAAAAATAAATACATAAGTAAATCTTTTTTATATTTTTTTTTTATATTTATAGAGAGTAATTATTTTATCTTCAGTGCATATTTGTTTTTATTTTACTTTTGACAGATAGAGAGAGAGACAGAGACAGCCAGAGAACCGAACTGTGGGAACTCCCCCAGTTCAGCATGTGGGTCCACCTGGGCCGGAGCCGGGATTCGATCCTCGGTCCTCGGGGCCTCAAAGCGAGCGCTCAACCCGCTGAGCCGTACCGGCTTTCCCGATCTTTTTTAAAAAAGGATCCTACCGGTAACTAATGCAATAAGGCACGAAAAAGCAATAATGACATAAAAATTGAGAAGAAATAAAAATCTCATTATTTGCAGATATTAACATGTACATAGAAAATCCTTAAGTAACTACAAATAACTATTAAGTGAATTTAGCAAGTTTGTAAGATATAAGGTTGATGTACAAAAAACAACTGTATTTTCATATATTACCAATAAACTGAAAAAATTTAAAAAAACATTTTAATACTATCAAAAATAAAATACTTTGGGAAATTTAACATTACATATGCAAGACCTGCACACTGAAAACAACACAAAACACTGAGAAATTAAAGAAATTCTAAATTTAAAAAAAAAATGATATATCCATGGTTTGAAAGACTTAATGTTTGCAAGGTGTCAATTAACCCCAAGTTGAGTTGCAAATGCAATGTAGTCTCAATCAAAAAAGCATCAGGCTTTATTATAAATTGACAAGCTGATTCTAAAATGTATATGAAAATGTAGAGGCACTAAAATCAGTAAAACAATTTTGAAAAAGCTGGGACGTTTACACTACCTAATTTCAAAACTTACTATATAATTCTTATTAAAACAATGTGGTATTGGTGTAAGCATCAACAAATAGAACAATGTCAAAACAGACTTTCCAGAAATAGAACCACACACACACAGTTTAATTTTATCAAAGGCAACATCACAATTCAGTGGAACATTATAGTTCTTTCAACAAATGGTGCTGCAACAACTGAATATCTGTATGGGAAAAAATGACCTACATACCATAAATTAAAAAGTAAACTTGAAATGGACTATAGACCTGAAATCAAAGCTAAAACTATAAAACTTCTAGAGAAAACACAGGATGAAAGATTTGTGACTTTGTATAGACAAAGATTTTTTAGGTGACAAAAATTGAGAACAGGAAAAAAAATCAATAAACTAGATTTCATCTAAATTTAAAACTAATCATCAAAAAACACTATTGTAAAATGAAAAGGCAAATATCACATTTGGATAAATATATGTGATAGTTACATTTAACAAAAGACATATCCAGAAAAAAGAATTCTTACAACCAATTAATAAGAACACAACCCAATTTTCTAAATGGGCAAAAAATCTGAACACTTTCCAAAAGAAGACAAACAGCTAATATCACATAAAAAGATACTCAACATCATTAGCCACCAGGGAAACACAAAATAAAACTACGATGATATACCACTACACATTTATTAAATAGTTTAAAAAAACTGACAAAACTAAAATTTGGCAGATACGGAGAAACTAGAATTCTCATAACCACTTTGGAAAACATTTGGCAATTTCTTGTAAAATTAAATATTTAGTTACCATGACCCAGAAAGTGCACTCGTAGGTATTTATCCAAGAGGAATAAAACATTTCCACAAAAGATTTGTATAATACATAAATGTCCAAAATATCTTCAGTCATAATAGCCAAATAATGAAAATAACCTAAATGTCCAACAATAACAAGCAAATCATGTTTACTCATACAATAGAATACTACTTGGCAATAAAAAGGTACATATAGTGAAACATGAATAAACTTCAAAAGCCATTTGCTGAAAGAAGCCAGAGCCCAAAGGGTACATATTATTTGGTTCAAATTACATAAAGTTTTAAAACAGTCAAAACTAACCTATAGTGATAGAAACCAGCACTCAGAACAGTGGTTGCCTAGGATAGTAGCAGGAGACTGGGGTGGTGTGATTACAGGGATGTATACAATTGTCAAAGTTCATTCAACTGTTATGTTTACAATAGGTTTATTTTACTGTATGTAAATTAAACTTCAATAAAGGTAATTTTTTTTTAAGTAGTTGTTTTAGAGCAGGGGTCTCCAAACTTTTCAGCCCATGGGCCGCATTAACTATCAAACAGCAGTTTGGGGGCCGACTACACCTCAAGGTCCAAATAAAAAAGAATCAAAACATAGATGTTGTTTTTAATTATTTATTATTATTTTATTCAGATAAAAAGGTCTCCACAGGCCGGATGAGAGGGCCTCGAGCCTTAGTTTGGAGACCCGTTAGAGGAACAAACTGGGGCAAGGTAGGGCAGAAGGTCATTAACTTCATTAAATGCTTTTCTGTTCTATTTTATTTTAAAACTACATGCATGTATTACTTCATTATTCTTTTTAATTAAAATGGGCCATCATAAATACTGAATATAACATTTACTGTTTTCTGAGACATATAGCATGACATGTACACTTAATAAAAAATCGCCTTAAATTTAGCATTGCTAATAAAAATACAAAGCAACAGAATGCAATAGTCAAGGACACGTGTTTGAATCCTCATTGCATGAACAAATTATTTAACTTCTCTGCACTTTAACTTCTTCACCTGTACCTTCGAGGGTCACTGTAAGTGCTATTATAAAGTATCTGACACATTGGAAATGGCTGAAAATATTAGTTCCCTTCCCTTTTCTTTTTTTTATTGTTTTCAAGAGAGAGAGAGAAAGAGAGAGAGAGAGAGAGATACAGAGTCAGAGGCAGAGAGAAGGGGGAGGGCCCAGAACAGTCCCCATAGTTGCACATCATTGGTCCTTCCACATAAGTTTCATTCCACAAGTGGGTACGGGGCTGCACAGGGCAGGAGCTGGGCCGGGGTCCTGCCCGGGTGAGAAGTGAACTGGGGGCACTCCCCAGCTCAGCATATGGGTCCACACAGACCAGGGCCAGGACTCGATCCTCGGTCCCCAGGGCTGCAAAGTGAGCGCTTAACCCACTGAGCCATCCCGGCTTCCCTGCCTTTTCTTTATATTACTACCCAACTACTTAACATATAAATGTTGGGAAGCTGGGATGGCTCAGCAGGTCGAGCACTGGCTTTGGCTTTGAAGTCCCGCAGGGCCCGAGGATCAAATCCCAGCCCTGGCCCTGGTGGACCCATATGTTGAACTGGGGTGTGCCCCCAATTCAGTTCTTTCCAGGGCCTATGCGGGAGGCCCCCAGCCCAGTTCCTGCCCTGCGCAGCCCCGTGTCCACCTGTGGAGTGAAACTATATGAAAGACTAATGCTGTCAACTATGGAGACTGCTCTGGGCCCTCCCCATTCTCTGTCTGTCTCTGTCTCTCTGTCCAAAAAAAAAAAAAAAACAAACAAACATATATTTACTCTATTTACCACAATAGTTCCACGCAGTTATCTTACTTTGTGTTAGCTCTTGCCCAAAATGCCTCTAATTGTGTGTTAGTTGCTTACCCTTTTGCGCCTGTGTTTGAAACTAAAATGATTAGTACTTGCTTCAGCTAATAACCAAAGTTGACAAAGGTCCTCTATACTCTGTCACCACAAACAAATGCAAAAACTGTTACTTATTAATAAAACCTAACTAATATGTTACCTAACACTGAAAACATGTTTCTAAAATTTTGAAGATAGAAAATACTGACCAAATTATTTATATTTAAATAACCTCGTGATCATTTTTTTTTAAGTGAAGAGATGTTCCTAATTTTTTTCCTACCCTCATAATTTGTTTTAAAGGTGCAAGGTAGCAGCTATAAAGTAAATTTGTAATTACTTCCCAAGTCTAATTATCCCTAATTTATTAAATATTGACTCACTCTGCCCCAAGCTCCCTTTCTTCTCCACTCATCTCTGTCCCTCTATTCACTGTCTTATATGCAACTAGCAAACATTTATTGGGCACCTAAAACTTGCCAGCACTGCCCCAGGTATTTCAGGTACCATGTTGAACAAAAAAAAGAGACAATTTTAGATATAACAGAATGTACAATCCAGTGGGAGGAGACAAAAAGTAATTGATACTAATCAAATCAACAACAAATAGATGTAAAATTATATCTGTGATTATCAGTAATAGGCACCATGCTGAGCATTTACTATATATCAGGTATGGGCTAAGCATTTTAAATGGAATAACTCACTTAATTATCCCACTAACCTTAGGCAATAGGGATTAGATATTATTAACCAAAAGAAAAAAAAAGACATTATTACCCTATTTTACAGAAAAGGCAGAGTTTCCTATCTTGCTCAAAGTCACACAGCTATTGACAAAAATTAGGGTCTCAAAATAAAGAGACATGGGGAAGCCGGGATGGCTCAGTGGGTTAAGTGCTCACTTTGCAGCACCGGGGACCAAGAATCAAATCCAGGCCCCGGCCCCGGCCCGGACCCATATGCTGACTGGGAAGTGCCCCCAGTTCAGTTCTCTCTCTGTCTCTGTCAAAAACAATAAAAAATAAATAAATAAATAAATAAATAAAAATAAATAAAGAGACTTAGCCTAGCAAGGGAAGTTCTCCCAGGAAGTAATGACTGAGCTGAGATGTGAAGGACTGGTTAGCTTGTGAGAGAGGTGAAAAACCACCTTAGCAGTAGGCAGAGGGAAAGGAATGATCAAAACCCGTGGAAGGCAAGAGTACGGAATGTAACAGGAATTTAAATTAAAGGAGAAGGAGTGAACAAGTTGGGAATATGCTATGATGGAAATAGCAGGAGGGTAGGATGAGTGGCAAAGAGCGATCCAGGCAAAAAGTGATGGTGCCAGTGTAAATGGAGAGTAGATGGAGTTAAGAAATATATGTGGAAGTAAAATAAACTGAACTTGATGATGTACAGTACATTCAGGGTGACGTAGGAAAAATGATTACTCAATTTCTGGTTAGCATAACAATGGATAATGGTGCATTTCATCCAGATAAGGAACACCAAGAGGCCTAGATTCAGGATGATTATGGATTTGGGGCATGTTGAATTTTAAACGCCTTTGAGATATCAGGTAGGCGGATAAATTAGAAGCTTGTCTTTCAGAATAAAGGTGACTCCAGACAAAGAAATTTGTGAACAATTAACATATAGATGGTAATGAGATTGTTTTGGGGGAAGAGTGCCCTTAATTAATCAACAAAATTTTACATAAAGGGACCTACAAATAAGATGGGAAAAGACCAGCTATGCTGAGCCACAGAAGCCAAAAGAAGACAGGGTCACCTTAAGGAAGCAATATTCAATAGAATCAAACACAGCTGAGAACTCTTGTTAAACTGAAAATTGAATAATGTCTGTTGGATTTAACGACTTAGAGGCACTGCTAATTTCAGCAAAAGTTATTTCTACAGTGATCTAAGGGGTGACTGATTAAAGTGGTAAGAGCTGATTTCAGGTAAGCAAATGAAATAGCTGCAAACACAATTTTGGATAAGTTTGGCTGAGAATGGGGGGGGGGAAGGAGACAGAAAGTGGCCTTAGGGGAGAGATGGGGGAGGGAGGGGAATCAAGTTTATTTTGTTTCGTATTCTCAAGCTGGAAAACGTAAGCATGTTTAAAAGACCATGGGAAAAATCCTTTCAAGAAGGTGATGATTCTAGGGAGCCAACCCGCAGTTCCCCACTGTCCCTGCAATCTCCTCCGCCTCTTGTGTTCCTCTCCCCGTTGCCCCCAAGCCCTTCTCCCCCTTCTCCGGCGACTCCGCACAGCCCCAGAACCCACAACCACTCGGGCCCTCCGGTCCGGCTCGCAGGTGTCTCACCGCAATGGCCCCTTCGCTTAGGCGGCCCACCATGGTTCCGCGGCGCCGACTCCCGCGCTCCCGCTCCTCTGCTCTCCGTGTCTCCCCCACGGTGTAGGGCGCGCTCTAAGGTAATTGGCCAGAGCAGCTGCGCACGCCACTTCCGCCTCTGACGTAAGCACGGCACGGGGGTGGAGCTAGGAGCTGAGCAACCACCGCATTGGCCAAGGTGCGGCGGGAGACCCACGTGACCCTTCGGAACCTAAATCAGGGGTTAGTCGCGGGATTGGGGTTCTGAGCGCGTAGCGGGACGTGCTAGCTGTCGGGCGCACCGAGGGTGACGCGAGCGCAGCTAAAGGGCGCTGGTGGAACAGTTCCGGGACTTTTGCGAGCGGGTCTTGGAAATATACTCGGCTCTACTGGTAACCTGGAGGAGAGTTAGAGCTGTTCCCTGGTAACCCTGCTAAAATGTAGTCAAAGCAATGAACTTGATCCTAAGAGCACGTTGTGGTGTCTGAAGGTATATAAGACCCGGTTCCTACCCTCAGAGAAGAATATAGTCTGTCGAGGGAGTTTCCGCTGTAAGTAGCCCTAACTCAGGGTAGATACGGTATGGGCCCCAGGAGAGAGACATCTGTACTATCTAAGGTGACCAGATTTTAACATTGGTAAAGCGGGACACCATTGACCGGTGGGGAGGGGGTTCTTGATTCAAAATTTGGTCTATCTCCTGCCGTTCCCTAGCTTGTCGTGCATTCTTTCCAAAAATCGGGACTTTTTTAAAACGCCACGGAACGCGGGACAAATTGTTAAAAATCTGGACTGTCCCGCCAAAAGCCGGACGTCTGGTCACCAATCACACAAATGCAAAGTCAGACGAGGCTTCCTGGGGGAGGTGTCATTTGAACTGAGTCTTGAAGAATGTGTGGAAATTTGCCTGATGGACTCCAAGTGAGGATAGGGATGCTCCTGGAAAAATGAATAACCTATGCAAAAACTGGGGAGAGTTTTCCGTAACTGAGGATAGTAGTCACAGAAGTGAGACTTGAACATTAGAAAGTAAGCCCAAGGGTAAAATAATGAAAGGTTTGTACTAGACTGGGCTTTCCTAAACGTTCGGAGCACTGATGACTTTAAGGCAGAGTACTGACATCTGTCTCAATGGGAGGGATGGATTAAATTGGGGTGGAACAGAAATGAGGGCACAGAGACTAGTTATGACACTCTGGATAGAATGCCAGACAAGCTATGGTGAGGACTTTAAACTAAAGGAGTGGCCCGGGGATTGACAGGAAAAAAATGAACTATATGAAACAAATATTTGTTAACTTCGTTGCTGAGGACAGTGAGAAAGCCAAGTCTGGAATGTTTCTCAGTGTCTGATATGAGCATCTAGTGTAGATGGAGGTCTAAGAGGACAAGGATGGTGGCTGTCCAATCACCTAGTATGGTCCCTGGAACAGGGTAGGCTTTCAATAAATATGAATGAAAGAATTGGCGTGAGAAAATACAGATCATCAGCATATGCATATGAACAACTATAGTAAAAAAACCACAGTCATTGATTATGTTGCTTCATGCTTGCTGGAATGAAATTGTGAGTTTTCTATAACTGCATTTATAGAAATCTGAATTACTTATTTATTTTATAGATCTAAAGTAGCATGGATCTGCCCGTGGATGAGTGGAAATCATACCTATTTCAGAAGTGGTCTTTGCTTCCGGAGTCTATTCAGGTCACAATTTCTACAGCAGAAACTTTGAGCGATATCTTTCTTCATTCCTCTTCTCTTCTTCAGTAAGTGAATAAAAGTTTTAACTAGGGAAATTTCATTCTACACAATGTTCCCTTTTGTCATCTACTCTCAAGTTATATCTCTTATTTATGGAAAGATTAAGTTGAGATTTTTATATTTTGGGGCATTCAGTAATTCTGTTTCCAGTGTTTTCTAACCTACTATGATAGAAAAGGTAGGGATGCTATTTATCTTTTTTTGGTGTCGATGTTATGTTTAATAATCAGTGTTTTGCTGTAGTCACTGGGCTGCAAACTTTGCCATCTCCCACAGGTTGTAGTGGAGATTTACTAGCTGCACTTAGAAATTTATAAGTGCTCAAATTTAGAAAGGACCTTAGAAGTCATATAGTCTAGCCCAATAGTTTTCATAGTCTCCTAACTACATTCCTCAGTAAGGGAGAAGCCAGGATAGCTCAGCAGTTGAGCGATTCCTGGCCCAGGCCCATGCAAACCCATATGCTGAACTGGGGCACAACTGGTAACCACCAAGATGGCTCAGTGATGAAGGTTCTCGCCTCCCATGCTGAAGGCCCCTGGTCCAGTTCTCAACCCATACAGCCCCACATCCACCTGTGTGGAATTAAACCACCGTATTTTCCGGCGTGTAAGACGACCGGGCGTATAAAATGACCCCCTAATTTTACAGTTAAAACATAGGTTTAGGCCTATATTCGCTATATAAGACTACAGCCTCGGAAGTGGGGGGTAGTCTTATACAGCGAATATAGGCCTAAACCTATGTTTTAACTAAAATTAGGGGGTCGTCTTATACGCCCAGTCGTCTTACACGCCGGAAAATACGGCATGTCACAACTAACGATGTACAACTGTAGAGACTGCTATGGGCCCTCCCCCCTTCTTTCTCTCTCTCTCTCCTCTCAAACAATAAAATAAATCTTTTAAAAAAAAGATATATTTTACATCAAAACCTAATACACATACATTTATATATGTACAGTGGTACCTCGGTTCACGAACTTAATTCGTGAACTGACTCTGGTCGCGAACTGAATTGGTCGTGAACAGAGGCACAGTTTCCCATAGGGTTCAATGTAAATCCGGTTAATTCGTTCTGACCTTTTTTTTCGGTTTTTGAAGCACAAAAAATATGAAACAAATTACAATACACATTAGTACAGTATAGTAATGTAGAAAGAGCACAACAAAAATCAAAAAAAGTCACTGAAAGTACTCACAGTGTACTTTTTCTGTGTCTCTTTCTCTCCACAATCTTCCTACAGGAAGTCACCATGTGACAGCCAGGAAATAGCATTAAAATGGCTGCGGCTCCTGTTCGTGAACCAAAGCGGAGTTCGTGAACCGGAGCATATTTTGATGAACTTTTCTGTTCGTGAACTGAGTTGTTCGTGAACAGAAGCGTTCGTGAACCGAGGTACCACTGTATATAGAAAACTGAAACAAGATTTTCCCACAAATTCTCTACAACTGATAAAAGACGCCAACCCATAGATTCTAGAGGCTCAGCAAATCCCAAACAATGCAAACATAAATAAAATCACACATAGGGAGGGACAGCAGACTCAAACTGTCAAAAACTAAAGAAAAAAAAGAGGAAATCTTTTTTTTTTTTTTTTGACAGAGAGAAAGAGAGAGACAGAAACAGAGAGAGGACTGAACTGGGGGAGCTCCCAGTTCAGCATATGGGTCCGCACGGGCCGGGGTCAGGATTCGATCCCCAGTCCCCAGTGCTGCAAAGTGAGCGCCCAACCCATTGAGCCATCCCCGCTTCCCCATAAAGAGGAAATCTTAAAACAACCAAAGAAAAAAAGACATGCTACCATTATGGGAGTAAAAATAAGACTAATGGCTTATTGAAACTGTGGAAGCCAGGAGACAACTGAACCACACATTTAAAGCACTGAGAGGAAAGCAAAGCAAAACAGAACTTGCCAACTTAGAATTCTATTCCTAATTAAAATGACTTGCAAAAGTGAATGCAAACTGAAACATTTAGAAGTATGGTGTGGCAATAATAGTACAAAGGGGAAGATGGGGAAATAGAGTTAAACTGTTGTAAGGTTTTTGTATTGTTTGGGAAATGGTAAAAGTACTAACTGAAGATATCGGTAGTAATAAATCAGGGATTCATTTTGTAACCTCTAGGATAACCACAAAAAATGTACATAAAAATTTATAATCAAGTCAGTTCTCCTTTACTGATGTATTAGGCAGAATAACACATCCATCCCAAAATGTTCGGATCCGAATCTCTGGAATTTGTGAATATGTTAGGTTACATGGTAAAGGGAAATTAAGGTTTCAGGTGTAATTAAGATTCCTGATCAGGGGAAACTGGGATGGCTCAGTGGGTTAAGCGCTCACTTTGCAGCCCCGGGAACACAGGATCGAATCCTGGCCCCAGTGCATGCAGACCCATATGCTGAACTGGGGAGTGCCCCCAGTTCAGTTCACACTGGGGCAAGACCCCAGCCCAGTTCCTGCCCTGTGCAGCCTGCCCACCTGTGGAATGAAACTATGTGGAAAAACCAATGATGTACAACTATGGAGACTGTTCTGGGCCCTCTTCCTTCTCTCTCTCTCTGTATCTCTCTATCGAAAACAATAAAAATAAATCTTTAAAAAAAAAATTTTTCTGATCAACCAATTTTAAGATAGGGAGGGTAGCCTGGATTATCCCAGTGAGCCCAGTGTAATCACTAGAGTCCTGAAAAATACAAAAAGGAGAGGCAGAGGGAGATGTGACTATAGAAGAATAATCAGAGACATTCAGCATTGCTTCTTTGAAAACAGAGAAAGGAAGCCCCAAGCCAAAAATGTAGGCAGCCTCTAGAAACTGGAAAAAGCAAGGAAACAGATTTTCCCCTCAAACCTCCAGAAAACAATGCATCCCTACCAACACCTTGATTTTAGCCCATTGAGACCCATGTCAGACTTATACCATTTGAACTGTAAGGTAAATTTTTGTTTGTTTGGAGCCACTAATTTTGTGGTAATTTGTCACAGCAGCAACAAAAAGCTAATACACTCCCTTTACTTCCCTAATTCAAATTATCAGTGGCTAGACCATTACAATAACTTCCTAACTGGGTTCCCGTCCATCCTTGCCTCCCTCCAAACTATTTTCTACACAACAGGAATCATTTTTCAAAACACAAATCAGATTTATTGATCTTCCTTCAAACCTTTTAGGAGTTTCTTTTGCTTTCACAATAAAGACTAAAATTCTTACTGCCTTTCTCTCAGGCTTCCTCTTTCACCGCTCTCCCCTTTCAGACATATTGGCCTTCTTTTAATACTCGATGTGCACTGTGCTTCTTCATGCTATATGGCCTTCACTTACTGTGAATTCTACCTGAAATGTTTTCCTACCTCCTCTCTACTCCACCATGACCTAAGAACTAATTAACTTCTTCTCATCCTTCAGGAACAGACAAATCTTTTCTCAGGAAAGCCTTCCCTGAATCCCAGCTGGGCCATCTTCGTTTTTTATACATGTACAACACTATATAACTTTCCTTTTTGTATTTGTGTAATCATTTAATTAATGTCTGTCTTCACTACCAGTCTATAAACTCCATGAGGGCAAGGACCTTGTCTGTATGTGTTTGTCTTTCTGTAGACAAGAGCAGTGTAGTGTCAAAAAAACAGGTACTTGATAAATGATTGAATGACAGTTTGGTAATGTGTATAAAAGCTCTTACTTCAGCGACAGGGACATATTAATGCTCAGTATGACACATAAGTGAGAGTCTCCTCTGTGTGCAAATACATAAAAAGCGTACCTTTTAGATTGAAGGTTGACATTTTATCTTTGTGCCAGTGATTATCACAGTGTCTTTCTAGTTCTTTTTATGTATTTTCATTCATTTGTAGATAAATACGCACATACCCCTTTTTTTTTTTTTAAGTTTTATTTTATTGTTTTTGACAGAGGTAGAAAGATACAGAGACAGAGATGAGGGGGAGGACCCAGAGCAGTCTCCATAGTTGTATGTCATCAGTTTTCCACATGGTTTTGTTCCATACAGGTGAGTGGGGGCCGCACAGGGTGGGAACTGGGCTGAGGGCCTCCCACATGGGAAGCACGCCCTGACAAGGACCGAACTAGGGGCACACTCCAGTTCAGCATATGGGTCCGCACGGGACGGGGCCAGGATTCGATCCTTGGTCCCCAGGGCTACAAAGCAAGCACTTAACCTGCTGAGCCATTCCAGCTTTTCCCACCTTCCTTTTTTTATTCTCTATTAGATTATGTGCTTTGTCCTGTGAGGTGTTTTCTGTCATCATACCTTTCCAACATCACACATGATGTTGCTAGTGTAATATGCTATAGCTTAGTTCTTTTCATATTGATGGTCAATTACATTATTTCTAGGTTTGTTTGTTTTTTACTGTTACAAACAGTGATGCAGTAAACAAACATTGTATATGTTTTTAAACATATAGTTAGAACTTAGGATAGGTTCTTAGAAGAGGAATTGTTGCATCAATGGTTATGAGCATTTTAAATTTAAGAAATTTATCTTCCAAAAAGGCTTTACCAGTTTAACATGAACAGCATATGAAAGTCACTTTTGCATATCCTCGCCAATATTAGAAAGCAACTGTCTTTAGTTTTGCCAACCATAAGGACAATATAATCTCTTTTAGTTTGCATTTTTCTGATTACTAGTGAAGTAATGCACCATTTCTGACATTACAGCCCATTTATAATTCTTCTGTGAATTGTTCATTTGTAACCTTTGCCCATTTTTCTAGTGGGCTGTCTGTCTTTTATTAATTTATAGGAGCTCTTTTTAAATCTGGCTGTGTGATTCTTTGCTATATATATGTTATTAATTTTTCTCTTAGTCTATTATCATTTTTACTTTACTTATGATGTCTTGCATTGTATATAAATTGTGTGTATTTTTAACTTTTTTTTTTTTTTTTTTATCTTTTCACATTTATAGAGAGAAATTATCTTTTTGTCTTCAGTGCATATTTATTTCTATTTTACTTTTGACAGATAGAGGGAGAGACAGAGACAGAGACAGTTAGAGAACCGAACTGTGGGAACTCCCCAGCCCAGCACGTGGGTCCTGCCTGGGCCGGAGCCAGGATTCGATCCTCGGTCCTCGTGGCCTCAAAGCGAGCGCTCAACCCACTGAGCCGTCCCGGCTTTCCCCTATTTTTAACTTTTATACAGCCATGTCTGTCATCTTCTTTAATGACTTCTGGGTTATGTGTTTCACTTAGGATAGCCTACTCCAAAATTTTAAAAATATACTCTTATTTTCTTCCAACACTTTTTGTAGTTTTGTAATTTCATTTTAATTCTCTAATCCATCTGGAACTTATTTGTGTGTATGATGTGAGGGAGTAGTCTTAATTTTTTCCAGATAACTTTTCCACAGCATTTATCCAATAGCTTACCCTTTCCCCAGCTTTAAAATGCTACATTTATTAAAAATTAAATTCCCACTTATCCATATATTTATTTCTAGACTCTATTTCATGCCAAACCAAAGGGTTTGAATTAATGACTTTATGTATCATATTAGAATTCTTTCCATTTCAAGTGACAGAAACACAGCTCAAATTAGGAAATTTATGGTCTATGAAACTAGGATATCCAAAGACAGATCTATTTTTAAGAAGGGTTGTATCCAGGGGTTCAGATGATGTCATTAGACTGTATCTCTTCACGGGTCAAAGAGACTCTCTCCACCCGATGGGCACTATAACCATTGGTGTCCCTGGGCACACTCTGATAGCTTAATAACCACAAGAAAAAAGCTATCTTTCCCAAGCATTCTGACAGAAGAGGTCTGGGTTGGACTCTGCTCAACCTAACTTTGATCACATGTGCATCCCTGCAAAGGTGTGGGGCACCTGATTGGCCAACCTATGTCATAGGCGCCAACCCTATTTCAACCACAAGGAATGGCTTCCCCCCCCTGAGATTTTATTATCAGATGTAGTGAGAAGGAGCATTCAAAAGCAAGGAATCTAGTACAAATGTGGCTTTGCTATCTGGTAAGCCAGGTTCCTACACACACATACAGAGCCATTATTTTTCAAGAGTTTCACGAATATCTTAGCTATTTTGTACACATTTTCCCCGTGTGAACTTTAGAATTGGCTGTCAAGTTCCATTAACAAATGTTGGGTTTTTTATTGGGATTGTGTTGGATTTATAGATTCAATTAGGGAGAGTTGACATCTTTACAAATATTAAATTTCCTCATCCAAGTAAATGATATGTCTTGCCATTTGTTTAGAGTTTCTTTTATGCCCTTAAGTAAAGTTTTATCGTTTTCTTTATATAGATCTTGAACATTTTCTCTTAGATTTATTGTTCCTTGTTATAAGGTTCTTGTTGTAAATAAGACTTTTATCCCCCAGTTACATTCTCTGATGATTGGTGGTATAAATAAAAGCCAGGAATTTTTAAATCATCTTATAATTGATTGCCAAACTGTACTTTCACATTAATTCATCATTTTTATGCCAATCCACTTAGAATTTTTAGGTAAATAGCTGTATATGCAGACAGTAATCCTCTTATTCAATATCTGTACCTCTGTTTTTACTTTTTAATTATCATAGTATTAATTAGACCTCCAGTGCAATGTTGAAGAATCACAGCCCTTTAGGACATTGCCATAGGCTTATAGTTCATACCCTTTTTCAGTTTAAGGAAGTTCCCCCAGATTCTATCATTATAAATAGATGTTGAATTTTATGAAATTTTTTTTGATATATTTTGGGAGGAATGATCATTTTCTTTTTCTTCTTTAATCTGTTAATGTAGGAATTACATCAGTAGATTTACTGAAGTTTGGGAAGCTGGGATGGCTCAGCGGGTTAAGCGCTCACTTTGCAGCCCCGGAGACCAAGAATCAAATCCTGGCTCCGGCCCAGGAGGACCCATATGCTGAACTGGGGTGTGCTTCCCATGTGGAAGGCCCCTAGTTTGGCCCCCAGCTTGTGGGGACATTGCCTCCCATGCGGGAGGCCCGCAGCCCAGTTCCCACCCTGTGTGGCCCCCACCCACCACCCATGTGGAATGAAACCATGTTGAAAACTGATGACATACAACTGTGGAGACTGCTCTGGGCCCTCTCCCATCTCTATCTCTGTCTCTCTCTGTCTCTCTCTCACCTTCTCTCAAAACAATAAAATAAATATTTTTTAAAGAAATTTTTAGGGGAAGCCGGGATGGCTCAGTGGGTTGAGCGCTCACTTTGCAGCGCTGGGGACCGAGGATCGAATCCCGGCCCCGGCCCGTGCAGAACCATGTGCTGAACTGGGAGCTCCCCCAGTTCAGTTCTCTCTCTGTCTCTGTATCTCTCTCTCTGTCAAAATAAATAAATAAATATTAAAAAAAAAAAAAAAATTTTTTAGAGTCCATGTTATTCATATTATGCTTCATTACATTGTAGCCAAAGAGTATATTGTCTAGGTTATTCTATAGTTTATCCTTATTGGGAAAAGGGTGTATTCTCTATTGCCAGTGTGTGTTTATGTTTGTGTTTTTATATATTAGATCAACTTTATTAATTTTGTTATATAGAGTAGGGGTGTCCAACCTTTTGGCTTCCCTGGGTTACATTGGAAGAAGAATTATCTTGGGCCACACATAAAATCACTAATGGTAGCTGATGAGCTTTAAAAAAATCACAGGGGAAGCCAGGATGGCTCAGTGGGTTAAGCGCTCACTTTGCAGCGCTGGGGACCGAGGATCGAATCCCGGCCCTGGCCCGTGCGGACCCATGTGCTGAACTGTGGAGTTCCCCCAGTTCAGTTCCCTCTCTGTCTCTCTCTCTCTCTGTCTCTCTCTCTCTCTCTGTAAAAAAAAACCCCAGTAAAAACAACAACAACAATGTAATTAAAAACAAAACAAAACACGGTTTAAAAAAAAAAAAAAAATCACAAAAAGAAATCTCATAATGTTTTAAGAAAGTTTACAAATTTGTTTTGGGCCACATTCAAAGCCATCCTAGGCTCCATGTGGTTCATGTGCCACAAGTTGGACAAGCTTGATAAAGACTTCATGGAGCATCTGCATACAGTATTTATTTTTTTTTAAATTTCAAATTGAAATAATTGCAGATTCATTGTCACAAATAATACAAAGAATAGCTGTGTAATAACCTTCTTTCAGATTCCCCAAATGTTAACATTTCACTACATTTACTTTAGGATTTATTCTCCCACCCTCTGTCTCTTTCTCTCCCCTCCCCATATTGCTCCTCTGGCAGCCATTCAACTCAGGTATTTTCAGCACATTTTAAGTAGAGAATATGCCTTGGTGCAAAGACTATGTATTACATTATTCCCCACACCCACGCTTCTGTATGATGTGTTATCCGAGGAATGGTTCATTGGCTAGTAATTATGAGATAAAGAATAAAAAAATTACCACATTGTCTTCCATTTAGAAATTCCAGTCCCTGTATATCAGGAACCGTAAGATTCCCCTCCACCCCCAGTCACATCACAAAATACATCGAACCTCATGGGTCCCAGTGTTTTGCAGGCAGTCCCTCCTATTTCGAGTGCAATGGTAAGAAGTTTTCCCTGAAATAACAAATTTGTGCTTTCCATTTGTTTCTTTCTCCATGAAGATCTGAGGATGAAATGTTTTTAAAAAGGCTTTCTAGGGGTTACCTTGTGGGAAAGGACCCCAACGCTCCCCTTTTCTACAGAAAAGAAGGAAACAAAAAATTTCAGGAGAAGGATTATGTGGGAGCCACAGTGCTATACTCTAAGGTAAGTCACTCCCAGCTCTGCAGGAGGAGTTATTTCAACCATTTATCAGTAATGTGTATTTCTTCAAAAGGTAGAGCCTTATTGCTGAATTATATATCCAGTGGTAGCTTTGCCTCTAATTTGTGGATTGAATTTGAAAAAGAAAACTGGCAGAATTCTGCTATTGGTTATATTCTGAAACAAAAAGAAGTTTGAATTTTATGTCCTGAATTCACATTCATTAAACTGCTATTCCCATATTTGTTCAGACATCTTGTAGCAATAGGCATCTTGGACCCCTTGCCCTGCCTTGCACATGCCTGTCAGCTCTCACTGAATTGAATGCCATTTTTGTCTGAATGACTGCCAAGGCTATTCGTTTGATAGTCCCAATTTAGAGAGCAGCTAGACTTGGTTATCCACGGTTAGCCACAACCAGCATGATTTAGATTAAGTTAGAAAGGAATATAAGCTCCATTGCTACAACCCAGTTGAACTCCATTTTGAAGGTTGTCAATATTTAAAACTATACTAACCATTCATGAGCTGATTTTGAGGAGGAATAGTGGCTTTTATCCACCTAGTACTCTTGCCCTACTTCCATACAAGGAACTGGAGCAAGATCCCTGAGAGACTTCCTTCCATAACTTTTTAGAGATAAATACGGGCTTAAAGCAAGAATGTATCACCCCTTGCACCAGGTCTGGACCCTGGACAGGGGCGGTGGGTGGGGTTACAGATGAATTGTTCACTTTATTTTTGTTATTATTACATTGTAACAATTAATTATACAACTAATCTAATGTCACCGGTGATCTGACAGGAGGTGGAGCTCAGGTGATAATTTGATTGATGGGGAGCAGCTATAAATACAGATGAAACTTCCCTAGCTCTCCTGCCACTCACTTCCTGCTGTGTAGGTCCGCCTGAGGGTTGGGGACTCCTGTTGCGTATTAAAAGAATGAATGTAAATGCAAAGACCCCTACTCTGAATCTTTAACAGGCCTATGCTTAAATTTTGGAATTAGTCTTCCAAAAACTATCAGACCTACAACAATAGCAGCCTCTATAATTACTAAAAGCCCTGCTTTGTAGTGTTATAACAAAGTATTTAGCTGAATAATGTAAGCATTAGTGATTGCTAAAGAATTAAAGTCTGTTAGATGTAGTGATCCACTGATTAAATGGCTTAATAATTCTTTTCATTACTAATCTCTTCCACTTTATGCATGTACATCATAAATGTGATCACATGGGAAGTTTTTCAAGGAAAACAAGTAAAATAAAAAGTGAAATCAGATAAAACATTAAGGCTTGCTCTGGATGTGGAGGGAAGTGAGCCTATTTCATGAAGCTAGTATTGTGATTATGGTACCTTGCAGTTTTCTATAAAGCTGCTATTTTTTAAAATAATGTTTGTTGTTTTTGATTGCAAATGTAATACGGTATGTGTTTACTTGGAAAATATAGAAAAGCATAAAGAATAAAAAAAAAAAATCCCATAAGCAATGATAGGCACTGTTAACATTTTTGCTTATATCCATCCAGCCACTTTTTCCTCTGAAAATATGTTTTTCTTTTACAAAATTGGGATAATGCTGTACTTACTGTTTTGTAACCTGCTTTCTTCCATTGACAATTTATTGTGATCGTTTTCTCATGTTATTAAATTTCCCAGCAGAACATGATTTTTTACGGCTGGCTTAGTGTTCCATTACAGAGAACTATACTTGATTTAACATCTAATGTTAGCAGATTGTTTTGTATCATAAAGTTGCAAGGAGCATCTTTCTATGTAAATATTTGTACACATCTGCTTATTTCCTTAGGATTAAATTTCTAGAAGAGCAATTGCTGGGTCAATTCAATGTATTTTTTTAAGGCCTTTGGTACTTAATGCTAAATTGTTCTCCAAGAAAGAATTAGTTAGCATTCCTTCTAGCAGAGTGAGGAAATGTTCATTTCTCTATACCCTAAGCAATACTGGTTATTATGGTTTTATTGTTATTATTTTATCTATTTATTTTTTAATAGAAAATATGTTTACATAGTTAGAATTCGAAGTTGCAAGAGTATACAGTGTAGTCTTCTTCTGTCCCCTAACCACCTAGTTTCCCATACCCAGAAACTAGCACTGTTAAGTGTATCTTTCCAGAGGTGCTTTGGCATCTATAAATAAATGCAAATAATCTCCCACTCCTTCACACACATACTGTTTTTATATAAATAACATTCTGTATGCACTCTTTAGCACTGCACATATTTTACATATATGTGTGTGTGTGTGTGTGTGTGTGTGTGTGTGTGTGTGTGTGTATGCTTTATTGTATTGTTTTTGAGAGAAGGTGAGAGAGAGAGAGAAGGGCGTAGGTCCCAGAGCAGTCTCCATAGTTGTATATCATTAGTTGTGACATAGTTTGATTCCACATAAGTAAATGTGGGGACTCTTGGGGTAAGAACCAAACTGAGGGCCTCCTGCATGGGAGACAAGAACCTTCACCACCATCCCAGTAGTTACTAGTTGCACCACAGTTCAGCATATGGGTTTGCATGGGCCGGGGCTGGGATTTGATCCATGGACTTCACTCAACCTGCTGAGCCATCCCAGCATCCCCTTACTTAATATATGAAGATCATTTTTACATGAGTGCATAAAGTGCTTCCTTATTCCTCTTTCTTTTTTTGTGACTACATGGTATTCTGTTATATGGATATAATAATTGTAATTTATTTAATTAGTCTTGTAGACCAATATTGAATTGTTTTCCTGTCTTTTGCTATTTCAAATAATTTTTTGATGAGAAACTTTGCATGTATGTTAGTTTGCACATATCTATAGGTAATGATTTTATCTATAGGATAAATTCATAGAAGAGGAATTGCTGGGTCAATGGATGTGTATATAGATAGGTAGATGATAGATAGATAGATATTGCTGAATTGCCCTTCATAATCATGAGACCAATTTACACTCCCCCTAGTAACATACTATGAGAATACCAATTATACCACTCTTGCCACCTTAGTGTGCTATCAATTTTATTTTTCTTAGCCCAACTGATAGGTTAAAAATGGCGTCTCAGTAGAGTTTTAATTTGCATTTTGCTGTTTATAAACGCTGTTGAGCATTTTTTCATATGTTTAAGAGCCACTTATATTTTCTATTAGAACTGTTCATATCATTTGCTTATTTTCCTATTTAATTTTTGGTTGTCATCTTATTGATCTGTAGGAGCTGTTCATAAAGTAAAGAAATGAGCCCTTTGCCTCTAATATGAGTGGCAAATATTTTTTCCAGTTCAATATTTGTCTTTTGATATTGCTTTTATTGGTTTTTGCTGTGAAGAAATTTTTTATTTTTATGTGGTCAAATTTATTAAGCTTTTATGACTTTTGAGTTTTGTATCATAACTAAAAAAGTACTCCTCATTCCAACTTCACTTTAGACTATTCCTGTAGTTTCTTCTAATGCTCATATAGTTTCATTTTTGCTTTAAGACTCTGATCCATTTGTAATTTATCCTAATGAAAGTTTTATCATATATAGACAGCCAACCCTAATTTTTCTCAGTAGCTACCTACCTACTTGTCCCAGTAGTTTTATTAACCCCCATCTTTTTTCTAGTGATTTGAGATGCCACCTTTATGATTATTATTAATACTTGTCAGTTTGGTGATAGAAATAAAGTACCCCTTTTCTGCTTTCTTTATCATATATTTGGCTATCAATATATGAAGTAACCATTTGTTTCCTATATAGCATAGTGTTTCTTCTTTTGTGAATTTCTCTTTGTGCCACTTACCCCTTGTTATGTGCAATATTATGGCTCTTGGTTTTCATTTACCTTTAGTTTTATTGTGGCTGAAGCTATGTCGATGCTGCTATCTTTAAAGTGCTTTTATTTATTTATTTTTATTGTTAAATTTAATGGGGTGACATTGGTTGGTAACAATTAGATAGTTTCCAGATGTACAAGTCCACATCACATCACCCATGCATC
>PVKE010016573.1:21842-31955 GCA_004027555.1 Craseonycteris thonglongyai | reverse complement strand
CCAAATCTGCCAACCAGATAAAACAGCCCCCTCCCTAAGAGAGGAAGGAGTGTAGGGCAAAAGAGAGAACAAGCGCATACTTAGAAAAACCCCTTCCAATGGAATTCAGGAGTGGCAAGGAGTTCTCTCTAAAACTTGCCTTTGTAGTTAATTTGGTTAAATGCTGTAAAGAACAATGTGATATAATCAGATATATATATTTGGTCTCTATACTCCACACCCCCAGTTCCTGACACAAAACAGCTAAAACCCTTGTAGTTTTGTGAGCAATAAGAGTGCTAAGAGCATCTTTTATTCTAATACAAGTACTCTTTGACTCTATTTCTTGGTACAAACAACTCCTAAATCCCTTGGATTTTCTTGTGTGATGAGAGCATCTTTTGCTCTAATGAGGTGATTCTTGGTGGTTTCCTGCATTGTTTGTGGATAAGGGCTGGTCACCAGGAAGACCAAGCAATGAGTAGAATTTTGGAATTTGCAACCGCACCTATTATCCAGGGAGGGGAGAAAGTCATTGAGATAATTATCAATCATGCCTACATAATGAAGCCTCCATAAAATCCCTTAAAGAATAGAGTTTGGGGGAAGCCAGGATGGCTCAACAGGTTGAGCACTCTCTTGGCAACCCCAAGGACCGAGGATCAAATCCTGGCCCCAGCCCATGTGGACCCATATGCTGAATTGGGGTGTGCTTCCCATGTGGGAGGCGGCCAGTTTGGATCTCATCTCCTGTTTCAGCCCCTGGCTTGAGGGGGTCTGCCTCCCATTTGGGAGGCCTCCAGCCCAGTTCCTGCCCTGCACCACCCCTGCCCACCTGTGTAGAGCAAAACCATGTTGAAAGCTGATGATGTACAACTATGGGGACTGCTCTGGGCCCTCCCCCTTCTCTCTGTCTCTCTCTGTCTTTCTCTGTCTCTGTGAAAAACAACAAAATAAATCTTAAAAAAAAAAAAAAAAGAATAGAGTTCAGAGAGCTTCTGGGCTAGTAAACACATCCATGTGTTAAGAGGGTGGTACACCCCATCTCCTTCTGGACTTCACTCTATGTACCTCTTAACCTGGCTATTCATCTGTATCCTTTGTAATATCCTTCAGAATAAGCTGATAAACTTAAAAATGTAGCCCTGAGTTAAGTGAGCCATTATAGCAAACTATCAAATCTGAGGTGGGGGCCATGGAAACCCCAATTTATACCTGGTTTACCAGAAATAAAGGCACAGACTTTCAATCAGTGTCTGAGGTAGGGGAGGCAGACTCATGGGACTGAGTCCATAACCTATAGAGTCTGTGCTAACTCAATGTACAAGGTCTGACAATTAAGTTCATAAACTCACCTTAGAAAAAGTGTTACATATGAATATCACTATGGTCATCTCTGAAATATTTAACTTGGGAAGCTATGCACCAATGCCAGCACCTAGTCAACCCTTCAAAATAATTTTGGAACTCTTTCTGGAGTGGTTATCAGAGACATCATAATATCTTTGATGTCCTGAATGTCATCAAAATGTCTTCCTATCAATATTTCCTTTACGTTCAGGTAAAGGAAAAAGTCATTGGGGGTCAGATCAGGTGAGTAGAAACAGTATCCCAATACAGTTATTTATTTACTGGCTAAAAACTTCCTCACAGACAGTGCCATGTGAGATGGTACATTGTCCTGATGCAAGAGCCATGAGTTGTTGGCAAAGAGTTCAAGTTGTTTTCATCTGACATTTTCACAAAGCCTTCTGAGCATTTCGAAATAGTCAATTGGTTGACTGTCCAGTTGGGACAAATTTATAATGAACAATCTCTCTGATATCAAAAAAGGTCAGCAACATTGTTTTGATTCTTGATACAGACTAACTGAACATTTCTAGTTGTGGAGAATTGGCTGACTTCCATTGTGCACTTTGATAGTTTGTTTCAGGGTCATATTGGTACACCCAAGTTTCATCACAAGTTTTAACATGACCCAAAACATTGTCTTGCCTCTTCAAAAGGTCTTGGCGAACTTAAACTCTCCTTTGCTTTTGTTCATTGGTGAGCTCCTTCAGGACCAGTTTTGCACACACCTTTCTTATGCCAAGATTTTCAGTGAAGATTTTCCTGTTTCTCTACTGATGTTTACTCGGTCTGCTATGCGTCTCATAGTCAGCTGATAATTTTGATGCACAATTTGATGTATTTTTGTGATGTTTTCATCAGTTCTGCTTGTTACTGGCTGCCCTGACCTCTCTTCATCAGTGATGCTTTCTCTCCCCTCAGAAAAACATTTACTTCATTTGTACACAGTCAATTTCTTCATGGCATTATCCCCATCAACTTGGACTAACACATCTCTGATTTCACTTCCACTCTTGCCAAGTTTCACAAGAAATTTTATGTTTCTGTGTTGCTCTAATTCAAGCTCTGACATTCTTGCGACACTCAACAACAATAACGAATGCCATTCAGCAAGACACATCGACAAGAACATAGCTGTGAGACACTAATATACCAAGGTTATGAAACCTTACTGAGATGTTTGTACAGTGCTGTCAATGTAAGCACATGGTTCATGAACTTAATTGTCAGACCTAATCTGTCATAATTGAATTGTAGAGTCACCCAGTTGATGTTTAGAGAATTGACTAGTATAAGAAAAACATCTACACATTTGGTGTTGAGAATAGAATGCAAAAGAAACAATAAGTTTTCTTTTAAATATCCTAAACAATTTTCCTTCTCGAGAAAACACACATGAAAAATTTGCCTAATCTATAAATGACACCCAGCTCTGACTTTGGGGATAATCTTTTTCTGCCTTTTCACTCAATCTTTATCCAAATGATATCACCAGCACTTCTGCAACTGACAAATCATTATAAAACAGAACCTCCCAGGGTTAGGGGAAGTCAGAAACACAGGTAAAATGAGCCACTATAAGTCCAAGACTAGCCATGTGGCTTGAGATCTAACAGAAGTCCTAAAAGACTGAGAAGGTAAAGGCCACCAATTTGTTATACATCAAGTAGACATACTATTATTTAGTTTAGGTAAACTTGATTTGTTGTATAAAAGATATTCTTAAATTTAGTATAGCATTAAAAAATTCATTCTGGAAAAGCTGGGATGGCTCAGAGGGGTAAGCACTCCCTTTGAAGCCCCAGGGATGGAGGATCAAATCCCAGCCCCGGCCCATGTGGACCCATATGCTGAACTAGGGTGTGCTTCCCACGCGGGAGGCCCCCAGTTTGGTTCTTGCTCTCTGGTTCAGTCCCTGGCTAGAGGGGATGTGCTTCCCACGTGGGAGGCCCCCAGTTTGGTTCTTGCCCCCTCATTCGGTCCCTGGCTAGAGGGGGTATGCCTCCCATGTGGGAGACCCCCAGCCCAGTTCCCACCCTGTGCAACCCTATCCACCTGTGTGGAATGAAACCATGTTGAAAACTGATGATGTACAACTAAGAAGACTACTCTGGGCCCTCCCCCTTCTCTCTGTCTCTCTCCATCTCTCTCTGACTGTCAAAATCAATAAAATAAATCTTAAAAAAAAACAACACTAATTTTACCTAGAAAAAACTACTTTGACAGTCAATTAAATGACATGCCTACTTTTTATTGCAGAGACACATAAAATTTAAAACTAAAGCAACATTTACTTGGGTTATCTTGAGTGGTTTTATAACTCATTTATATTTTATTTAAAAATCATTTTCCATACTATATATTTTAACTTATAAATGTAAATCTGCTAGAGAAATAATTGGAGACAGATTACATAGATATTTATAAATGATATATTTTAGGAGGTATATACATAGCTGCTTCTTCTACTACATAGTTTGCTATCATTTTATAACCACAATAAATTATGGTAAATATTACTTTTTCTTTGTGACAATTAGAAAAAAGAGAAAAGAAAGAAAAGAAAAAAATCAGCTATACATTATAGAAACAATAGGATTTAAATCTAGATTTAAAGGAAAATAACATTATCAAACACTAAATATGGAAAAAAAAGTAAAATTTTTCTAAGTAACAGTTCTATTTTCCTTAACTGTTTTAATTTTAAACAATCTAGGGATGCTGGGATAGCTCAGTGGTTGAATGCTTGCCTCACAATCATGAGGTCCAGAGTTCAATTCCTGACCCCAGCCCGTGCAACCCATAGGCTGAACTGAGGTACAATTTGTAACTGCCAGGATGGCTCAACAGCAAAGGATCTCACTTTCTATGCAGGAGGCCCCCAGTTTGGTTCCTGCCCTACATGGCCCCACATCCACTTTTGTGAAATGAAACCATGTCACAACTAGTGATGTACAACTACGGAGACTGCTCTGGGCCCTCCTCCTTCTCCTTCTCTCTCTCTCTCTCTCTTTCTCTCTGTCTCTCTCTCGTTTCTATCTGTCTATCCCTCACTTCTCTAAACAATAAAATAAACCTTTAAAATAAAAAATCTATGTGAGAATATATTAGAGAAATTACTCACATAAAATACATTGCATTTTTAATATTTTTGGCTCAGTTAAAAGAATAAGCAATTATTATTTATTGAACACTTACTATATGTAAAGCACTTAGTGATGTACATATCTAACCTCATTCAATCATGATAATCACACTATGAGGAATACACTTTATTCCTACTTAGACGAGGAAACTAAATCAAACTTTTTTATTACACTATAAAAATAAATCTTCATAGGCTACCACCAAATTAAGTAAATCCATACTTTGATTTTAAAAAGTAAAGCTACTTTTACAAGTGAATAAATTTATTAATAAGGTAATAACTATCTCTGTTAAAGTTAGATTTATTTTTTCTACATTTAAAATTTGAAACAGAAATACAATTATTTGTTAATACAAACATATTGAAGACTTAAAACACAGACTACAATATTGGACCTTGGAGATTGGGAGAAAAAAAGGCACTGAGAAGATGTTTTATCTCCTTTGGTTTTTAAAAATCTATCACCAACAATAAATATTGGATCTTTCTTAACAATGCTCGAAAAAGTTTCTCTTTTAAGCACATAACATTATCTTTCTGTCATTTTCAGGAGCCTGAGTCAAAGATAAGTCTTACCACTAGGTACACAGATCTGTTGCTGACAAGTCATTAAATCACAAAAAACACTAAGCCCAGAGTTGGCAATAAGTAGAAGAAATGCAATAACATGTTTATTACAGATTTCTAAGACCAATTTCTTTTTCTTACCAAGGTTGTCTATAATATAACCTAGGGCATAAAGTTAACATTGAGGTTCTAGTGACAGGGTCCTGGTAGAGTGGTAGAAACAAATCTCCAAATAAATAAATTCTCAATTCTGGCTGAGATTTGTATCTAGGTGGATTTCAAGTCCTTTAGAAAAACCTAGAAGTTGACCCCCATGCTCAAAATAAACTCAAATGTTCTAATTTCAAACCAAAGGCTGTGTGAAAGTAACAGCTTGCCTTATATCATGACATTACATTAGTGGATGAGTGTGTGCACGTGTGTGTGTGTGTGTATAATATACACAGTCCAAAAAGTATCCAGCTATGTAATTGTTCTTGTTATATTGACAACAGCTGGATTTATTCTGGACAGCCTATATATATATATATATATATACACATATATATATATATATATATATATATACATATATATATATATATATGTGTGTATATATATATATATATATATATATATAACATTTTATCCATAAACAAAGATGCAATTATGATGGCTAGCTTATAAGTTCACCTATGTGGAAACACTAACCTGTAAGGACCGAGATATCACCGAGAACTCAGTGCTAGCCAGCATAATGAGCAATTACGATAAAAGTAAGGCTTTAATATTTTAAATGCTTACTTCTTTTCCCAGTCTTTTTATTTCTTTTCTTTTGCTGAAAGAACTACACATAGTACCATGGACACACCTGAGGTAGTCTTATATGGAAGAAGATTCCAAAACTTAATTATAAATATAAGATGGCTTAGAATTAATACTGTATCAAGTTTCTTCAGGTATCTCCAATGAGTTGAAAGATTAATATTCTTGGAAAACACTGCTGTGTCTTGTTTTGAGACACTCTTGTTAGATTTTGGAGCTAGATACTCACCTTAAAGGACATCTGCTGTAGGCAGCAGCAGCAGGATGAGGAGGCTTTGCTTTGGTAGTGTAGGGGGTGGGGTGGGGGATGAAGAAAGTTGTATCAGTGGTCTAGAGGAGGTTACCAAAGCCCAAGGGGGTGAAAATGGTATCCCTGAGGGGAGCCAATGGCAGCTCAGTGCAAGGGTTGAAGTCAAATGAAGGTGAGGAGGGCATAAAAAGCATAGTGGGTGCTAGAGCCTAGCATGGACTATTGGAATGCAAGAGGGTAGAGAGGACATCCATGTGGTGAGTAGTGGCAGTAAGGGGCCAGTACAGAACCAGAGCAAGGTGAAGCGGGTATCCAAATGGCTTTCAAGGCCCCTTAGAGAGAGGGGAAGGGAATGAAGCAGCATCCCTACATGGGTTGTCAGAACTAAGGGAGGTGAGAAAGTAATACATGTGGAGGCTGGGGCTCAGAGTGTCAGAGCCTGAGCAGGGAGGTGAGAGCATCCAAACAGGAACATGGCAATGACAGTATTCTGGTACAGGATGTCAACAGGGGCACATTTGTATAAAGTGAAAGAGCACATCTATGTGGGCTTGGACGTGGCCTGGAGCACAAACCCAGAGGTGAGGAGCTAAGGTGAGGTGGGAACCCATCAGAGGGGCAGCAGCTCTAATGGAAGGCTGGTTTTTTGTAGAGAAATTTATCAAGTCATTAAGTATGTTGAGAGTAATGGCAGACAGGTTCCTCGATGTCAGAGAAGGGAATTATAAATAAGAGAGAAAACTAGAATAAACCCTGGGTATTAGATTGGAATTGTGACATTAATATGAATTCATGTTTTTTAATAGGCATAGGTATAAAGATACAGAAAAAATACAAGGAATATTTGGTAAATCTACAACCTTGGTGAGAAATTTTAAAACACCTCTGTCAGAAGCTAATAAATCAAGGAGATAAAGAATTTAAAAAATTGTAGTTTTGAGTCAATCAATGATTAATGATTACTTATATTCTAATATATTTCTAAAATATATTTATCATATAATGTATGTAAATATTATATGTGATCACTATGAGCTAAGGGACTTTTAAAAAATCATACAGATAACAATAAAAATTTTTGAGTACATATAGAACATTTATAAAAATGAATCAGGGGAAGCCGGGATGACTCAGTGGATTAAGCGCTCACTTTGAAGCCCCGGGGACCAAGGATTGAATCCAAGCCCCAGCCTGTGCGGACCCACATGCTGAACTGGGGTGTGCCCCCAGTTCAGTTCTTGCCGGGACCTATGTGGGAGGCTCCTGGCCCAGTTCCTGCCCTGCACAGCCTTGTGCCCACCTGTGGAGTGAAACTATATGGAAAAACTCATGTCAACTATGGAGACTGCTCTGGGCCCTCCCCCTTCTCTCTGTCTCTCTCTGTCTCTGTTTCTCTCTGTCAAAAATCAATAAAATTAAATCTTAAAAAAAAAAATTAATCACACCGAAAGGAGGTCCCATAAATAAGAAAATTATATCTTTCAAAACATGTTCCCTAACCACAATCTAAATATAAAAGCTTTTTTTAAAAGAAGACCTCAATCATTTATAAATTTAAAAAATATCATGCAGTCCAAATGATTCAGAAACCAAAGAAAAATATAATTATAAAAATTGTGAAATATTTAGAAGTCAATAACAACAAATATAATAAAAACTTTTGGACTAAGCTATAGCAGTATTTAGAGGGAAATTCATAATCTTAAATACATATATTTAAAAATAAGAAATTAAAGAACAAAGTAAAACCAAGAACAGAAGGAAATAATAAAGATAGGAACAGAAATTAATGAAATATAAAACACAAAACATAAATGAGTATATCAAAATAAAATAGGTAAAGCTGACTTTTTGGAATGACTAATAAAATTCTGCTAATATTCATCAAAATCAAAAAGAGAATGAACCCAATAAAAAGTCTAACATTAAAAAGGAGTATAATTATATTCAAAAGAGATTTAACATTCTTACAAGAATTCAGTGAATAAATTTATGGCAGTAAATTTGAAATTTTAGATGAATAGATAATTTAAGCTAATATAAATTATCAAAATAATCTCAAGAAGAAATAGAAAAATTAATCAGATCTATAAACATTTAAGTGATTAAATTAAAAGTAAACAACTAAAATAAATAGCAAAACAGCAGGTCCTGACGATTCTTCAGGCATATTTCACTTTTGAGCAACTGATAATTCCTTTCTTATATTCCAGAGAATACAAAAAATGAAACCCTAACTGATTTTACCAAACTGCTATAACCTTTGCTTCAAACCCAAACAATAGCAGCACTATAAAGAAAAGTTATATGCTAATCTCATCTTTGAGAATAAATGCAAATAGCTAAATTAAATATTAGCAAATTAAATCCAGCAACATTTGTTCATGCACATGTACATTTTATGCATGCACACAAGTGGTGGTGGTGGTGAGGGGGGGAGTCCAAGCTTAACCAGATTAAGGGAGAAAAACTATGTAGACATCTAAAGTATTCAGAATTTTCATTAAATGAAATTCAATACTCATGCCTGATGAAAACAATAACAACTCAGCAAACTAGAATTAGGAATCAACTTCTCCAGTCTGACTAAAAACAAAATCAAACCTTAGCAAATATAATACTTAATAATAAAATTTTAGAACACTTTTTGAATCAGGGATAAGATGAAGATGCCTATTTTGAACAATGTCCTAGTATACCTAGTCAGTGCACTAAAAAAAAAAAAAAAAAAAAAAAAAAAAAAAAAAAAAAAAAAAAAAAAAAAAAAAAAAAAAAAAAAAAAAAAAAAAAATGGTATCAAGTGTGTAAAGGAAGAAACAAAACTGCCATTATTCACAGATGATATTGCCCACAGAGGAAATCCAGGAGAACCAATGAATCACAGCAAGATATAAGAAAACAAATATAAATACTAAGTGCAAGATTGTTGGACATGTGATCAGCAGTCAAAAGTCTAAGTGGCTAATATCTAAAATATATAAAGAACTCATACAACTCAACAACAAAAAAACAAGCAATTCAATTGAGAAATGGGCAGAAGACCTAAACAGACACTTCACCCATGAAGACATACAAATAGCCAACAGATATATGAAAAAATACTCAACTTCACTTTTAGAGATGCAAATTAAAACCACAATGAGATAATTTACAACCTCAGACCTGTTAGAATGACTATCATCAACAAAACAAGGAACAACAAATGCTGGAGAGGCTGTGGAATAAAAGAAACCCTTACACACTGCTGATGGGAATGCAAAGTGGTACAACACTTTGGAGGACAATATGGAGATTCCTCAGAAAACTGGGAACTGAGCTACCCTATGGCCCAAGAATCCCCCTTCTGGGTATCTACCACCAAAACTTAAAACCCTAGACCACAGAAACATATGTACTTCAATGCAGTACTATTCATAGTGGCCAAGACACGGAAACAACCAAAGTGCCCCTTGATAGACGACTAGATAAAAAAAAAGCTGTGGTACACATATACAATAGAATGTTACTCAGCGATAAGAAAAGATGAAATCCTGCCATTTGCAACAACATGGATGGAACTTGAGATCATTATGCTAAGTAAAATAAGCCAGACAGAAAAAGCTAAGAACCATATGACTTCACTCATATGTGGAATATAAAACTGAAGCATCAAAGAAACAAAATCTCATTGATATAGTCAATAGTTTGGTGGTTGCCTGAAAATAAGGCGATGGGAGAGGGGGAGCTAAATATATGATGGAAAGACTTGGATACTTGGAACCTATGTAATTTTTACTAACCAATGTAACCCAAATAAATTTAACAATAAAAAAAAAGTCAAGGGGAAAGCCGGGACGGCTCAGCGGGTTGAGCGCTCGCTTTGAGGCCATGAGGACCGAGGATCGAATCCCGGCTCCGGCCCAGGCAGGACCCACGTGCTGAACTGCGGAGTTCCCACAGTTTGGTTCTCTGACTGTCTCTGTCTCTGTCTCTCTCTCTATCTGTCAAAAAGTAAAATAGAAATAACTATGCACTG
>PVKE010016573.1:0-21742 GCA_004027555.1 Craseonycteris thonglongyai | reverse complement strand
TCAAGAGTACGCCTATATGCTACTAATAAATAATTAGAAATTTTTAAAAATTTAATTCACAGTGCCATTAAGATCTTTAAAAGATCCACAAGTAAATCTAGTAAGTCCCTTTTATAGAGAAAAGCATAAAACTGGACATACTGATTTTAAAATGCTGTGTTATTAATTTTGTAATGGATAAACTAAACACTGAAACAGAATAGAAAGAGAGAAATAGAGCCACCTTTACATGAGATCTCAGTATATTATATTACATATCAGTGGGAAAAGGATGAATATCTTTTGGCTACAAATAACAGAAAACCAACTGTTAAAATGGCCTAAACAATGAGAATTATCATCTCACAAAACCAGATACTTTGAGATAAAGCTCAAAATCACCATGAAGGATTTAGGTTTTGTTCTGTCTTCCTGAGGCTATCAGCCAGCTCCTTTCATTACCACAAAACGCTCAGTGTATCACAAGCATACATCAAGAGGCAGAAAAAGGAATTTGTTTCTTCTTTATGTATCTTCCTATAATATAAGGACAAAAGAAAATCTTCCCTACAAAAACCTTCAGCAAGCTTCCCTTCCCTCTCTTCAGCTAAGACTGCTAGACTATATTGGTATGAGAATCCAATATAGTCTGAGACCAATTAGAATTTGCCTGAATCTGTGGGGAAAGATTAGGCACTGGAACAAAATTGGTGTTCTGACAACATGAGAGAGAGAAGAAAATGATGGTTGGATAAGTATTCTACAGTACAATAGAATATTTCACAAATGGTATGGGGAAAATAGGCTATCCCTATGGGAAAAAAATTTACATCCTAATAATGTCATAAACAAAAATAAATTATAGGGCTTAAATTCAAATGTCGAAAGTAAAAATTAATTCTAAGCAGAAAACAAAAGCCAATATATTTATAAATTAGAGGTAATAATAATAATATTAATTAGCTAGACTACATCAAATAAACTTATGTACAGTAAAATATTCAAGAATTAAAATTAAGAGACAAATTACTAGAGGAAGCTGAATGGATCAGCAGGTTAAGCGCTCACTTTGCAGCCCCGGAGCCCGAGGATCGAATCCTGGGCCCAGCCCATGTGGACCCATCTGCTGAACTGGGGAGTTCCCCCAGTTCAGTTCTTGCTGGGGCCTATGAGGGAAGCTCTTGGCCCAGTTCCTGCCCTGCGCAACCCCGCGCCCACTTGTGGAGTGAAACTATATGGAAAACTAATGCTGTCAACTATGGAGACTGCTCTGGGCCCTCCCCCTTCTCTCTGTCTTTCTTTCTCTCTCTCTCTCTCTGTCAAAATACAATAAAAATAAATCTTTAAAAGAGACAAACTAGTCTGGGAGAAGTATTTGCATGGTATAAAACAGTTTTTGCTGTTAGCCAATAGATTAAAAATGTGCAAAGTACAAGAATGAGCAATTGACAGAAGAGGAATAGCCAATAATAAGTACTACCAAAGATGCTCAGCTTCATAGTAGTCAGAGAATTGCAAATTTATACATCCAGACACTATTAATCCACTATAAAAAATGTTTAAGTTTGATAATACTGAGTGCTGGTTGCTAGGCTGGGAAACAAACTGTCATCCATTTCTAGCAGAAGGGTCAACTACTTGAACTTCTTGGGTGATGTTTTGATGATACTTAGTAAACTCAATAACATGCATGATCAATAATTTTACAAATGTCTCCAAGGTATATATCCTAGAGAAAAGAAACTCTTACATGTGTACTAGAAGACATGTTCCAGGATATTCATCACATTCTTTCTAAACACACACATACACACACACATGCACACAAATATGAAACAGCCTAACTATACATCAATATAGATTAGATAAATAAATTATTGTATATTCATATAATCAAAGAGTATGGTATAGTTTAAACAAACAAACTAGATCTATAAACATCAACTTGGATTATCTTAAAAACAAAATGTTAAAAAAGCAGATTGTTTAGAGATAGTTATAGCGTGATGTCACTTATATAAAAAGTAAAATCTATAACAAAATCCTGTATTATTTATGAGAAAATAAAAATTAATATTTAATTAATAAAAATACAGCTACAAGGACTCAAGCTTGTGATTACCTCTGGGATAGGAAAAAAGAGAATCAGAGTAGGCAAGGGTATACTATCAACAATACTTTCACATTATTTCTATTTTTATTTCTCTAATTTAAAAAGGTATGAAGTAAATATTAAAAACTAGTAAGTTATATTGAGTCTATATGGAGAGTACATAGATTTGTTATATTACTTTATGTAAGTTTAAAATACTTTATGATTTAAAAAAATATATCTTTTTTAAAAATTTCCCATGAAAATAGTTGAATAATGAAAAGGTACTAACCCCCATACAAATTTCTTCATTAAACTACAAATGGAGTTGGCCTCCTTTCATCTTTTACTAAACCACATGCTATATATGTTGTTTAAGGATTACAGACTAGTTAGTTTTAGAAGAAATGTAAATAGCATCAATATTCTACAGAAGAAGTAGCAAGGATTGAATAAAGATGCCATGAAGATCAAGAAAGGTCCAAGTGGCATACTCATAAAATTGAAAAGAGGTTTTCAAAGGTTAGTCAAATGCTCAAAAACAAAACAAAACAAAACAAAACAAAAACCCAAAAATTTTAGTATAGAGTAAGAATTCAAAGATGTCACTGTCAAAAAAAAAAAGGGTGTGTTGGGGGTAATGGAAAAAGTTTCCATTTTAATTTGGGGGCACAAGAGAATATGATATAGGGCATATAACAATAATATGATTTATTACTAAGGCAATAAAAATCGTTTTTCTCTGTAAGTGAACATTTTAATTATTAATATCCCAAGAAGCTACCATAGCAACACACCTGGAGAAGGAGCCTTTCAAAAGCCAGAAAGATGTCCCACTTGGCAACGTGCGGGTGTTTTAGAGTCTGAACAGTGGCCAGCCCCAGCTGTAGGAGTCCGCAATGGTGCACCAGCGCGCTGGGGTTGTTCTTAAAGAGCTGGATGTAGGTCGTCAGCTGCCCCGGAGTGACTCTTCCTAAAGAGACATGATGATCTATCAGTGAACCCTCTTCTGGGAGTGATCAAAACAACAAGAATGCCATTAATACTACTAATGTCTTATATTGGCACAGAACTTTAGAGTTGACTGCAATCTTCCCTAAGCTTTTGTGATTTTTACAAAAACATGGTGACAACAGTGAAGTTGAAAGCATTACCTGCATTTTTCAAAGTAAGAAAGTAGATGTTAAATGATCTGGCCAAGGTCATGTTGCTAGTAGAATTCATTTTATGATTCTATAGTGCCCTGTAAATACATTCTCAAATAAGCACACAAATAAATATTTGCTGAGCTCAACATAAAGTTCCTCGCCAAGATATTTAGCAACGTAAGAAGCAAAGCGGAAAGGTTTCTAATAGTGCGTGTATGTATATAAGAGGAGAAATCTGTCATGACTATAGCTAAAACTTTATTACTGATATCATGACAATACAAGGATAAAAGCTGGCTGTTACACGAAAAAAAAAAAGTATAGAAAACCAAGGTGGCAAAAACACTGGAAGATGAGATATTATAAGAAAGGGTTTGGCATAGGTGAGCACATTTACTACAATGATGAACTACTTTTAGAACAAGAGAACACACATTGACAAAAAAACAAGAGATTGCAGGGCGGCGGGGGGTGGGGGGGGACAGACAAACAAACAAAAAACCTGCTTAAGATTCATTCCTTCAGGGGATGCTGGGATAGCTCAACAGGATGAGCTCTTGTCTTGCCACCTTGAGGCTGGGGATTGAATCCCAGCCCAGCCCACGCAAACCCCACATGCTGAACTGCGGCTCAACTGGCAACCACTGAGGTGGCTCAGCAGCAAAGGTTCTCACCTCCCGTGTAGGAGGTCCCCAGGTTGGTTCCTGCATGGCCCCACATCCACCTGTGTGGAATGAAACTATGTCACAACTAATGATGTACAACTATGAAGACTGCTCTGGGCCTTCCTCTTCTCTCTCTCAATCTCTCTCTCTCTCTCTCTCTCTCTCTCTCTCTCTCTCTCTCTCTCTCTCATCTTCTCTCAAAACAATAAAATAAAATATTTAAAAAAGATTCACTCCTTCAGAGCCTCTAAGCACAACTTTCACCTATAGTAGTCCTTCGATTGGGTCACTTCTCAGTCTCTAATCCATCAAATTTAATTCCTGCCATTTAAGTGCTCTGCACAAAACTCCTGAATGCCACAACTTCTCCCTACTGGGAAGCAAGGCAATGGGGCCAAATATATCTATCAAGCCAAGTAAATCTTTCCTACACATCTTACCCATGCCGTGTTTGTGGTTTGCTCTCCAATGCCTGAAATCCAAGATTCTTTGTTATGTCCAGGTTTGTTAATAACACTTAGCAATTAAACTACCTGTCTTTATGTAGCACATTATAGTTTACACAATGCAAATATGCCCTCTTCTGCTTCCCACAGCAACTCTGTGAGGTAGTAGACAAGGCATGTGCTGTGTTCTTAGCCCCACCTGAGGCTGTGAGAGTTTAGTGTCTTACATTGCACTAAATGGAAGATAGCACTTAATACAATGGTTTTTGCTACCAAGCATAGTAAACAAAAAATGAAGACCTACACAGAAGAAATTTGTAAGCCTGCAACACATCCTTTTCATTACATTTTTCTGAGGTGATGAAGAATTTTGAATTATTTCTTACCAGTTTGTCAGGGTGAGCATCTAAAGAACAAGAATTGCAGGAATGATAAGCAGGGAGGTGAATCTCACTAGTTTCTGTGGTCCTTTGGTAGAGCATGATGAGTTCATTCCTGATTCTCAAAGCAGCAAGCTCACAATTTGCTTGTTTGAGTACTAACAGTGAAAAGCCTCATGAACTCTGCTTCATTTTGAATCAGGTTTATTAATATAATTTACAGACAGTAAATTCACCCTTTCCCAGTGTACACTTCTATGAATTTTGACTAATTCATACAGTAGGGTAAACACTATAATGAAGATACAGAACATTTCCATCATTCCAAAAGTTCCTCCTCTTTGCAGTCAATTCTCTTTCCCTACCCCAAGCCCTTGGTGAACATTTATCTGTATTTATCTGATTTCTGTCCCATAGTTTTGCCTTTCCAGAATGTTATATAACTGAAATGATACAGTGCATAGCCTTTGAGTTTGGCATGATGTATTTGCTATTCATCTGTGTTGCCACTTGTAGTCATAGTTTGCTCCCTTTTGGAGCTGAGTAATATTCCATTGTATGCACGTGCTACAGTTTGTTTACCTAGTCACTAGTTAATGATCATCTGGGTTGTTTCCCAATTTGTAGAAATGATGAATAAAGGCTTCACAAACATCCATGTGCAGGTTTTTATGTGTGTATGTGAGTGGACATATGATTTCATTTTCCTGGGTAAATTTCTGACTGGTATTGCTGGGTCATATGCCAACTATACATTTAATTTGATAAGAAACTGACAAACTGATTTCCAAAGTGTGCTGCCCCAATAGCAACATAGGAGAATTCCAGTTGTCTCACATCCTCACCGGTACTTGCTATTTATTGCCACTTATTTGGGTGTTAGTCACTCTAACAGGTGTGTAGCAATATCTCATTATGGTTTTCATTTGTAGTTTTCTAATGACTAACAATGTTGATCATCTCTTCCTGTGCTTTTTCTGCTTGTCATCTTATATCTTTTTTGGTGAAGTATCTATTCAAAACTTCTGCCCATTTTTTATTAGGTTGTTTACTATTTTTGAGTTGTATCATTAATTTTTATCAATCCTTGCTTCAACCTATATTTCTGTTCCAGGCATTGTTCTTGCTGCTAAGAATATACCCATGGACAAATCAGACAATAATGCCTGTCCTCATGGACAACATATAAAGAAGACAAATGACTCTTTGATGCCCTCCTAATCAAGTCAGCCTACTACATGTCATTCTTTCTTAGGGGATAGGAAACTTTTGTGCAAATAATAAACATTTTTATATAATGACATCTTCAAATGTTAGATATTAACATTAAATATCTGAAAACAAATTTCCACACAAAATGGGTTCAAGTCTAAGATCAGCATGAGACCGTTTATTTGTTTATATACTGTACTGAAAGTGATAGTATTGTGGTTCCTGGACACATAGAGCTTTGTTTATCAGGAGAGATATTCATAAAACAGTTATACAAATAATTAATCAGTATCTGATAAGTACTGCTAAGGAAAAATATGTTTTAAAAGTATGAAAGACTCTATATGATACAACCACCTACCTCTCCAATTCCATCTCCTCAACTGAAAGAGGGGGAATTAAATGTGATCAAAATACATATAATCTTTTCATAATATAATTGTCTTCTAGAGAGTTCCTAAGAAATAGAAATCATCAGAGGTTCGTTTAGATTTCTACTGTAGGGGAATGCTAAGATGGCTCAGTGGGTTGAGCCCTCGCTTTGCAGCCTGGGGTCTGAGGATCAAATCCCAGCCCCTTACTGGTGTGGACCCGTATGCTGAACTGGGGCGTGCTTCCCATGTGGTAGGCTCCCCAGCTCGTGGGAACATACCTCTCACGCAGGAAGCCCTGGCCCAATTCCTGCCCCACATAGCCCCGGACCCACCTGTGAAATGAAACTATAAAGAAAACTAATGAGGGGAAGCCGGGATGGCTCAGTGGGTTAAGTGCTCACTTTGCAGCACCGGGGACTCAGGATCGAATCCTGGCCCCGGCCCATGGGGACCCATGTGCTGAACTGGGGAGCTCCCCCAGTTCAGTTCTCTCTCTGTCTCTGTATCTCTCTCTCTGTATCTCTCTCTCTCTCTCTCTCTCTCTCTCTCTCTCTCTCTCTCTCTGTCAAAAACAATTTAAAAAAAGAAAGAAAGAAAAGAAAACAGATGACATAAAACTATGGAGACCACTCTGGACCCTCCCCCTTCTCTCTGTCTCTCTGTCAAAAAAAAAAACCAACAAACAAAAATATTAAATAAATAAATAAATACATACATACATTTCTATTGTAATAATGACAGTCTCAATTTGAAGATGAGTGTCTTTGATTTAAAAACATAGTTGAACTTCTTATTCAGTTAGCTTTTCCTAACTCACTCAGACTCAGTAACCATACTTACACAATGCCATCCTCTCATATAAGGCATCTGGTCCAAAGGAATTAATGGGTATATTCCACAACAGAAAATGCCAACAGAACGGTGTGAATTTAGCAAGTATTCACCTTTACTTCTCTATTCTGTTCTCCTCTGTATTTCTTTCTCACACACACAAGCCACTAACACTTCATTATACATGTCATGAAAGCAGATTTGGAGGGTGGGTAAAAATCCATAATATGCTCATCAAAATTTAGTAAAAGAGTACTTCCCACAGACGCTTTAAAACATAGCCTAGTGACACTTACAATTTTAAACTTAATCACAACCTTTCATGAAACAAGCCAAAATCAACTAATTGACTGCCAAAAATGCTATAGTGAGACTAACGACTTGAGAAAGCTTCTCAGTTCACATCAAATAAAACAACAAGCAACTAGAACCAGGTTTGAAAAAGCCATAGACAGAACATTTATTCATATCTCAGCTTACAAAAAGAAAAAAAAAAATCCTTGTCAGATAGATTATTTACATGGTGATTTTTTAATGTCAACCCAGAAGGCTTTGCAACACATTTTTTAAAACCATAAAAGCAGGGCATTTTATACCAAGACTGCATAATGCATAGCAACTTTTTGAAAAGTGGCAATTTGAAAGTTAAAAAATAGTTTTCAAGTTAAAAAAAGCTATTAGGCTGGCATTCTTTTTCTTTTTTATAATTTTTAAGAAAGAGAAACAGTCTTCTGAATTCAATTCAAGAGAAAAACACAAAACTTTATCAACTATCAATTCTGTAAATTTTAAACATTAAAATATAGTTATCTCTTGGGGGAAAGGGGAAAGATTCAGAAAATTAGAGGATTTAATATTTTATATTATCTGCAATCCTTACCATATTGAATTCAAATGCACTTTGGAGCCATTTTTGTTCTTACTATATACACTTAATAAATTACAACTTTCTCAACCTGTGTTGTGGCTTGTTAAAATATATTTAAAATATCCACACATATATGATTCATTGTTGATATTCTTAAAATAAAGAGTATTCTGTCAGTGCTAGGATTGATATAATTGCAAAGCTGTCTTATTGGTAGAAAGCCACCACCAACAGAAATTTGTCTAAAAAAATGCTTGCTATTAAATGGTTTATAAAAAAACTCCTGATGTAAGAAACAATAATACTATAACTTTATGTTTTTTTATTCATTTTCCTGAAAACACTAATGAAAACCGAGTGTGAAATTTGAATAAACAAAACTTATGTGCTTTAAAATTTGAATACCCAGAAATCAGCATTTCATTTATCTCCTTTTCAATCATTTTTCTAATATAATAAAGGCAAAGTGCTTTAAAATATTTAAATACAGTATGTTCTGCTAAAACTCTGGTTTATTAGCTCACACACAAATAGGAATAATTTCAATATTACACGAAAGTCACATATGCTCAGTAGCTATTTTTTCTCATTATTTTAACATTTTGCTCCACCAAATAACAGCAGCTGAACCCAAAGGAAACAAATATAATGAAAACTGCAAGCCTCAAGAGGAACTGAGTACTGGTATGCAGCTCCTATACATCCCTAGTTCCTCCTCTTAGCTCTGCTTAGCCATGTGTCCTGTCTTAGAAATGCGTCCTGTTTAGTTCTACCCGATCTTCAGTGCATTTTGCGTTTGCCTCAATAACTACCGTAAACAGCCTCAAAACCTCTCTTCACCCCTTCCAGTGAACTATCTTCCACTATTCTGTTTACATAAAGTGCTATACAAGTATATGCTATAACATTTCTTTATTTACAGGAATTTAGCATATGTTTTTAACTGTTAGTATTTTTTATCAAGATTCTTACTGTTTTTATTAGTGCTTTGATTATAAATTTGCATAGATTTTTTTAATGAGCTTCTGCTCATCATATTATTTTTTATCATGAGCCCTCATACCTAGTATGTGATTTTGCAAAACAAGTTTCCTAGGAATACATATATATGACAAAGTTGTCTTTGTCTACACCCATATAAACAAAGACAACTATATTTCCATGAAACTATTGGTTGGTAGGCAGCACCAAGAGAGAAAAATTCAAATGTTAATTCAACAGTTAACATAAGAGAACTAGAATCTTACATATGAGAGATGGTTTAAGACAGGGTTGTCCAATCTTTTGGCTTCCCTGGGCCACAGTGGAAGAATTGTCTTGGGCCACACATAAAACACACTAACACTAATAATAGCTGATGAGCAAAAAAAGAACATTGCAAAAAAAATCTCATAATGTTTTAAGAAATTTTGCAAATTTGTGTTGGGCTGCATTCAAACCTGTCCTGGGCTGCATGCAACCCATGGGCGGCAGACTGTACAAACTAGATTTAGGAGCTTGTAAATACTACACAAAGGCTCAGAGTATAGATTGAACACATAGGTTTATATCCTCTCCTCATTCCAACAGAATGACAGAAAGGAATAACAAAGGATAGGAACATACAACAGAGATGGTGAAATAGTTCATAAGCGGACAAAAGATTTCAAACACTTTTTGCCCCCATCTACTGGTTATCTTTGTAACTTACATTATATACACTTTTTTGTTCTGTCAACTACAGATGGCGTCCTACACTTTTTCATGCTCTAAGAAGAGGATATTAGCCAACCCCACCCTTCCCTTTACTTATTTCCCCCTTTCATCTTTCCAATCATCTTTCCTTTTTTTTTTTTTTACTGTGAAGGTTTTGTACTTAAAATTAGTCAATTTAGATGATCCCAGTTTTGTTGGCAATATCCAAGCTTCATAGTCTGGAGCCAGTCAAACATATGTCTTCTTCTTCCTTCCATCAGGCCTGATCAGGGTGTTGACTTTGGCCACAGCAATGTCAGAGAGGTTCTCCACAGCCTGTTTGATCTGGTGCATGTTGACCTGGACATCCACAATGGACACAAGGGCATCATTGTCTTCTATCTTCTTCATGGCTGACTCGGTAGATAGGGGGAACTTGATGATGGCAGAATGGTCATGCTTGCTCCTTCTGGGGGCGCTTTTCTGAGCATAGTTAGGCTGCCTTCAGAGCCTCAGTGTCTTGGGCCTTCCGAAGGTGGGTGACATTCAGATAGTTGTGTGTGTGTGTGTGTGTGTGTGTGTGTGTGTGTGTGTGTGTGTGTGTGTGTGTGTGTGTGGCTGTGGACACCTTTCAGCACTGCTTTCTTTGCCTTCAGAGCCTTTGCTTTGGCTCTGACTTTGGGAGGAACAGGGGCTTTCATTTTTGCTTTCAGTGCCATCTTCATGAAAAAGCAAGTTATCTTTACCTTTCTTTTTATCTGGTCAAAATTGATACATTTATATTTTGTTCTGTAACTACAATTTAGTTTCATGTGCCTTTTCTATAGTTTGATTTGAAAAGTTCACAATCATTCAATAGTGTTTGTATCATTATTAACGATATAACTATTAATGACAGCGCCAAATTAAAATTATAATTACATTTACTATGCATATAATACACTTTGCTCCTAAAATGCCCAAATGGCCTTTATGGGGGAGCTGGGGGCGTTATCTACCTTAATCAAAGCTTCAAAGTATTCTAATCTCAAATATACTGTCTTATGTTCAAACTCGGTGTGGTGTTTCTTTTCCTCCCTGAATACTTTACTACCAAACACCTTCAGGTCCATTTTGGGTGGATGGCTCTCCAACTCTTCCTGTACAGCCAGCAACCTGGAACTCCCTTGTCACTCTCTTCTTTTGGAAAATTGTTTAATCGCTGACTTTACTTTCTTGATGTAATTGCTGTTTTGCTGGACATCCTCAACTAACTTCCTCAGAAAAGGTGTGTAGAAGCAATGTTCTTTCATGTCTGAAAAGGTTTTTTCTTGCCCTCAAAGTTTAACAGTAGTTTACTTGGGTCTATTAATGGAATTCTCAGTTAAAATAATACTTTGCTTCATTACCTTCTGGTTTTCAAGGTTGCTGATGAGAAATGTGTCTACTCTCTCTCTTGTTCCTTTGTAGATGAGCTTCTTTTTTTCCACCTTGGAGCTCTTAAAACCATCTCATTCTCTTGTACTCTGAGGATTCAGTGGTTATGTCTAATCTAGAGGGTTTTTTTTTATTGTTTCTACTTGCTTCTCAGTAAGTCTATTCAGTTTGATTATGCCTTTCTTCATTTGGAAAAGTCTAACATTCTTTCTTTTCTAATTTCCTATTCTCTGCTTTCTCTCTTTATGAAACTTCTAGTAGTTCTTAGACCTCCTGAGTTGTTTCTATATATCTTTTACCTTTTCTATCTTTCCAATGTTCTGTTCATTCTACATTTTAGGAGAGTTTCTTAGGCCAAATTTTATTTTCACATTAATATCCTTATTTCCAAGAGCTCTTTTTAAAAATAACAGTTTTATTGATATATAACTCAAAAACCATAAAATTCACCCTCAAAGTGTTTTTAAGGGGAACAGTGGGTTAGGCGCTCACTTTGCAGCCCTGGGGACTGAGGATCGAATCCCGGCCCCGGCCCGTGTGGACCCATATGCTGAACTGGGGAGTTCCCCCAGTTCAGTTCTCACTGGGGCAAGACCCCAGCTCAGTTCCTGCCCTGTGCAGCCCTGCTCACCTGTGGAATAAAACTGTGTGGAAAAACCAATGATGTGCAACTATGGAGACTGTTCTGGGCCCTCCCCCTTCTCTCTGTCTCTGTATATATATATCTCTCTCTCTGTCAAAAACAATAAAAATAAATAAATCTTTAAAAAAAACAACAACAACAACGGAATATAACCTGAATGAAATTTTCAGTTTGAAGACATAACTGTACTAAGCTATACCAGGAAAATGAGAAACAGAAATGAGAACATTCAAATAAGTACAGCTACAATTGAATTCTGATTTTAACATAGTAATACTATCAAAAATATTTTAAATTGAAGTATAAGTCCCTGGAAGGTAAAAGATGAATGAAAGAGTACTAACTAGTGGAGCAAAACAAACAATAAAATAAACATCCTACTTTTAGCCACACAAAAAGGCTTTGCCTAGAATAAGTGAAAAGGCACTGAAGCAAAGAAGGAGCCACCTGCCTGGAAGGAACAAGCAATGCCAGACTCAGAAACCTCAGGTATAATGGAGAGGGAAAGTGATATGTATAACATAAAGCACACAAATCTTAGGTGTGCAGTTCAACTAATGTTTACATATGTACCTATCCATGTAACCATCACCTAGATCAAGGCATAGAATATGTCCAGCTCTCTAGAAGACTACCTCATGTACTTACCCAGTCAATAATCTCATAATATGCACCCTTAGCTTTGTCTCTATCACAACAGATCACTTATGTCTGCTTTGAACTTCATATAAAGAAATTATACATATGTATTCTTTTGTGTCTAGCTTCTTTTGTCAACATTATCCAAAATTCAATCTTTTTTTTAACTGTTTTTTATTGCTTTAAATAACTATACCAGCTTTTTTATCCATTCTGCCTTGAAGGACACTTAGTTTTTACAGTTTGAGGCCGTTATAAATAATGATGCTATGAACATTATAATACATACCATTTGGTAGACATAAGCACTGATTTGTATTGAATATATGCCCAGGTGTGAAACTTCAGGATGGGTGTATACTTAGCCTTAGTTGATACTGTCAGTTTTCCATTGTTGTGTCATTATCTTTGTACATTTTTAATATGATTAAATTTAAGAATTTAACATAATTTTTGGAGTATACATGTAATGTAATGTTAAGTTTTCTTCATGGCACTTTAAGCTGTATAGCCAAAACCTTAATAAGAGTGAGAGAAAAAATTCACTATGGAAACCATATTGTCATACTATTAGCAGGGATCTTTACTTCTCTCGTTTTTTGTTGCATCTTTACTTTTCTCATTTTTTGGTTTACATGTTTATTTACCTAATTACAGAGAAAAAGGCTTGGAAAGCAAGGTACTAATTTAGGAACAAAGTGTACACTTAATAGCAAGATGGTAGGGATGAGGAAAGGTACTTCCACTTTTTATTTTACATGTTATAATTGGAATTTTCTATAAGCATGTGATAATATTACTTTTTAAACTGCTTCTTGATTCTGGGGTAAGCCAGAATGGCTCAGTGGGTTAAGCACTCACTTTGCAGCCCTGGGGACTGAGAATCGAATCCCGGCCCCGGCCCATGCGGACTCATATGCTGAACTGGGGCATGCCTCCCATGCAGGAGGCCCCCAGCCCAGTTCCCACCTGTGTGGCCCCCGCCTACCTGTGTGGAATGAAACCATGTCAAAAACTGATGACATACAGCTATGGAGACTTCTCTGGACCCTCCCCCTTCTCTCTGTCTCTCTCTGTCTCTGTATCTCTGTCTCTGTCAAAAACAATAAAATAAATCTTTAAAAAATAGTCTTTTGATTCTGAAATAAAATCTGTTTGTATCGTGTAAAATAAACAGACATGTATTTTTCTCTGGGAAATTTGAGTTTATTACTATCACTGAGCTGTACAATAGATGAAACATTGTCTTTCAACAGATAAAGAAATGAAAGAGTAATAACTGCCTGCGTCCTACCTCTATAGAGGTTAAAGGGCAAAGAAATATGGTTAACTTGCAGGTGGAAAGATTTAAGAAAGACATAAGAAAAAAATTTCATGATTGGAATGACTAATAGACATTGAAATAAGTTATAATATTAAAGAGGGAAGAGGAAAGACATTATAAATCTTCTCCCGTAGGGATTTGAAGGGCAATATATACAGCCATCTGTACAGTGAAACTTGGATAAAGCCCAGCTGGGAATTTATGTCCACTTTTATAACACCATAAATATTAAAGGTTTTCTGGGATATCCTTAAAATAGTAAATGTTTCTGGTAACACAAATTTTGAGCTCTACAGCATTACCAAAAGAGAATAAGAAAATAATGTAAAAAAGCACATTTTAATTATATTAATTAATTAAATCAAATGGGTCCAAATTTCCAAAATCTATTGCAAGATATGTTTTTAGAATAGTATGGAATAAAGTATAACTGCTGAGGGGTTAGGGGGTCACAAATAGAAAATAAACAGCTTTTCCTGAAAGTTATGCAAAAAAGTGAAATATAAAACCACCAGAAACATACAGTTTGGCTTTCTTGGGAAATGGAGCTTTCCTGAGGCTAACTTAAACACTGCATCAATGTTTATAAACTCAGCAAAAAACATGAAAAAATATAGATGGATTGTCCCTGTTATCAAGGGGGCAGGCAACCAGGCTGGCAGGGAAGGAGCATTTCCTTGCTGGATCCACTAGGACTTGGAAAATTTTTCTGTCCTTAGGGGAGCCTCTAAGTAAAAGCACTTCCACCCTGCAGCCATGAACCTCTTAACCATATTATTCTCTTAGGGTTTTTAATTCCTAGCCCATATTCTCATGTTGAGGATACCTTATGAAGAGAAAACTTAAAGTTTATAAGAGGAAGAATAAAAGAAGGAAAAAAAAAAGATTCACTAATTTAAGTTAAAAATATAGAGCCACAGCTTAAAAAAAGGACATTAGTAATTCAGATTCCCATTTTGCAGATGAGGAAATAGAGAAACAAAGGCAACTCAGATCCTGTTTTAGGTGATAATATATAAGAGAGAAGCATTTGTTTAGTGACCTTATCACTTTCAGACATTATTAATTATTAATTCAGTGAAAACTCTTTCTGCCTCTTTCTCTAGATTCTCTTCTTCATACCCCTAACTGGATGTATTCCTTAGGACTTTGCCTTCAACCTTTTCTCATTCATTCTACCTTCTCTGTCTGGATGATCACACTTCTTCAACATAGTCACTAGGCAACTAAATCACAAATCTTCACTTTCACTTTTGAAAATCATTACTCCAGTCACACATTTCCCATGGAGATGATCAGGGAACAAATCCTACAGAGAATAATTCCACCCCTAGATCTGGTAGATAACTCTTTACATACAGTTGCATGACCGCTGGTCATTATTTTTATAATGTATTTATCCACCCAGAAAACATAATGTCATCCTACTATACGGTCTTTTTACAGAACATCTTAAATTTCACCAACACTGCTTCACATATGTAATCATCTAATTATCAGCTTTATAGGTACTAGAATCCACATTTTGCAGATACAGAAAGATTCAGCAAACTTAAATAATTTATTTATTTGAAAACAATATATGTTAGGTTTCCTATCCGCTACAAGGATCTAATACATAGTACAGACATATACCGGTAATAGTTATCTTTTAAATGAATAAAAACAGTTGTCTATTACCTCTAGATCTGAAAAATGTTCAGAAAAAATTCCAATGAGCTTCCCCCCCTTCTGTTTTGACATCTGAGTATGATTCAAATGATCTCTAGAAAATTATGACAATCTTATATCTCAGAGAATATAGCACTCTTAAATAATGGTTCTCAAAGATGTTCCATGGACCCCAGGGACCCTGAGACACTTTCATGTTGTCAGAAAAGTCAAAACTACTTTCATAATAAAACTAAGATGTTACTTGATTTGTTACTAAGCTACAATATTTTTGCACTAATGGTATAAGAACAATGGTTGATAAATATGCTTGTACCTCAGTGCCAGTCAAGACAGTGGCACCAAATATTACAAATAGTCACTTTCACTACAGAAGGGCCATGATAAAATTGTTAATGTTATTAATTTTTATCAAATCTAGTTCCTTAAGAGAATGTCAATATTCTGTGTAAAGAAAAAATGTTCAACTTAACTAGCTATTAGGGGGATGCAAATCAAAACCACAATGACATACCACCTCACACCTGTTAGAAAGGCTATAATCAACAAGACAAGGGATAACAAGTGCTGGAGAAGCTGTGGAGAAAAAGGAACCCTCATACACTGCTGGTGGGAATGTAAACTGGTAACTTACAACCACTAAGGAAGGCAGTATGGACAATCCTAAAAAAAAATTAGGAATAGAATTACCATATGACCCACCAATCCCTCTTCTGGGTATCTACACACACAAAAATAAAAACTTTTTCCTACAAAGATATATATACCCCTATTTTCATTGCAGCATTATTCATGGTGGCCAAGTCATGGAAACAACCAAAGTGTCCTTTGATAGATGTCTGGGAAAAGAAGATGTGATATATATACACTGGAATATTACTTGGCCATAAGAAAAGATGAAATACTGCCATTTGCAACATCGTGGATGGATCTTGAGATTATCATGCTAAAGCAAAATAAGTCAGAGAGAAAAAAAATCAAGAATCATATGACTTCACTCATATGTGGGATATAGAACTGAGAGCAACAAGAAACAAGGTGAACAAACAAAAAAACAAAAACATATGGACATAGACAATAGTTTAGTGCTTACAGACAGTATGAGGAGAGGGTGGTGGTGAAGAAGGGAAAGGGGGTCAAATATATGCTGGTAAAAGGAGAACTGACTGTGTGTGGTGAGCACACAATGCAACACATAGATGATGTATTCAATATTTGAACACTTGAAGCCTATGTAATTTTACTAACCAATGTCACCCCAATAAATTTAATAAAAATATAGAGCATAACTGTTTTTTAAGCTATGATAAGTAGTTTTCTATACCAATGTTCTATTATGTTTAAATTCCAGCTCTTTTTCCTCACTGTTGATGGTTCTCTTGGTATATGAAAATGAAACACCAGAAACTCTGGCTAGCATTCTGATCAGTAATATGAAACAGACATGGGTAGCCACATTGTGTTAACTTTTACTAAATTATAGTTGGTACATGGATAGAGTGTGATTTGGGCCAATCTTTTTACCCCCTTTACAACAAAAGTTTCCTAACAATTGTCTGTTCCTTAATTTTTTTCTTCTCCCCACCCTCCCCCATGTCTGGAGTTTTGGGATAAAGTAAACCGTTTTACCCAAATTTCTTTTGGTCACCAGTAATCTCAAACATATCAATTTGACTCTTTAGAAGATTACCCATCGTTTTTTTCCCAGGCTCTGATTATTTTTTAAAAGATACATCCCTTTAGAAGAGTAAAGTGTATTGATCGATCTTTCTAAAGTCCTGCAATGAGCAATAAAAATGTATTTATGCTCTGTGATAGCATCATAAGGTTATATTACTGAAGCACAATGTAAATTAATTAACCTTATCACCAAGAATTTTTGTTCATTCCTACTTTTTTAAAAAAGATTTATTTTATTGTTTGAGAGAAGAGAGAGAGAGAGAGAGAGAGAGAGAGAGAGAGAGAGAGAGAGAGAGAGAGAGAGAAAGAGAGGAGGGCCCAAAGCCTCCATAGTTGTACATCATTAGTTCTGACATGGTTTCATTCCACACGGGTGGATGTGGGGCTGTGTAGGGTGAGAACTGAACTGGGGGTCTCTGGCATGGAAAGCAAGAACTGTAGCCACAATCTCAAGACTTACCAGCTGCACCACAGTTCAGCATATGGGTTTGCATGGGCTGGGTCCGGGATTCAATCCCCAGATTTCAAGGTTGCAAGGCAAGCACTCAACCTTTTGAGCTATCCCAGCATTCTCCCTAGTTTTGTTTGTTTGTTTGTTTGTTTTTTAATGTATTGGGGTGACATTGGTCAAAAAGTTGCATAGGTTCCAGGTGTACAATTCTACAGTACATCATCTATGTGTTGCATCATGAGCTCATCACCCAGAATCAGGGCTTCTTTCTTTTCTTTTTTTGTCACCATACACTTGGATCCCCCCTCCCACTCCCTCACATCCTTTCCCCCTGTTGCTCTGTCAGCCACTAAACTATTGTCTGTTTCCCTGAGCTTTATTTTCTGCTTGATCATTCATTTATTCTGTTCTTTATATTCCACATATGAGTGAGATCATATGGTTGTCTTTCTCAGTCCACTTTATTTCATTTAGCCTATCTTCTAGTTCCATTCATGTTGTTGCAAAATGTACAATTTTATTCTTCTTTATGGCTACATAGTACTTCGTTGTGTAACTGTACCATAGCTTCTTTATCCAGTTATTTACTGATGGGCATTTAGGTTGTTTCCATATCTTGGCTATTGTGTGTAATGCTTCAATGAACATAGGGGTGCATAAATTTTTTTGAATTAGTGTTTTGGAATTCTTTGGATAAATACCCAAGTGGAACTGTTGCATCATAAAGCAGTTCCATCTTTAATTTTTTGAGAAACCTCCATACTGTTTTCCATGGTGGCTAGACTAATTTGCAATCCCACCAACAGTATATCAGGGTTCCCATTTCACCACATCCTTACCAATACTTGTTGTTGGTCAATTTATTGATGATAGCCATCCTGACAGGAGTGAGGTGATATCACTCTGTGGTTTTGATTTGGATTTCTCTAATGATTAGTGATGTTGAGTATCTTTTCATATGTGTATTGGCCATCTGTATGTCCTATCTGGAGAAATGTCTATTCAGGTCTTCTTCCCATTGCTTAATTGGATTGTTTGGTTTTTTCTTTTGGTGTTGAGTTGTAGTAGTTTCTTATAAATTTTGAATACTAACCCTTTATCAGATGCCTCATTGGTGAATATTTTATCCTATTCTGTGGGATGTCTCTTAGTTCTGTTGATGGCTTCTTTTCTTTTTTTTTAAGATTTATTTTATTGTTTTTGACAGACAGAGAGAGAGAGACAGACACAGAGAGACACAGAGAGAAGAGGGAGAGCCCAGAGCAGTCTCTATAGTTGTACATCATCAATTTTCTATGTGGTTTTATTCCACACATGTGGGCAGGGGCCACGCAAAGCAGGGACCAGGCTAGGCCTCCAGAATGTGAGGCATGCCCCTGTGAGCTGAGAGCCGAAACGGGGACCTCCCAAATGGGAAGTTCACCCCAGCAAGTACAAAACTGGGGTCACACCCCAGTTTAGCATGCTCCGCACAAGCCGGGGCCAGGACTGGGACTCAATCCTCAAACCCCAGGGTTGCAAAGTGAGAACTTAACCTGCTGAGCCATCCTGGCTTCCCCTGATGGTTTCTTTTGCTGTGAAAAACAAAATAAAATAAAATAACTTTTTAGTCCAATATAGTCCCATTTGCCTATTTTTCTTTTGCTTCCCTTACCCAAGGAGATATATCATTGAAGGTATTGCTAAGGGTATTGTCTGAGAAGTTACTTCCTATATTTTATTCTAGGAATTTAGTGTTTTCACGTCTTAAATTTAAGTCTTTAATCCATTTTGAGTTTATTTTTGAAAGAAAGTGGTCTAATTTCATTTTTTTTTGTATGTATGTGTCCAATCTTTCCAGCACCATTTGTTGAATAGACTGTCTACTCCATTGTAAATTCTTCATTCCTTTGTCATAGATTAATTGGCCATATAGATCTGGGTTTATTTCTGGGCTCTCCATTCTGTTTCATTGATATATATGTCTGGTTTTATGCCAATACCATGCTGTTTTGATAACTATAGCCTTGTAGTATAATTTGATATCTGGTAGTGTGATTTCTCCAATTTTGTTCTTCTTTCTCAGGGTTGCTACAGCTATTCTAGGTCTTTTATGGTTCCATATAAACTTTAGGATTATTTGTTCTGTGAAGAATATCATTGGTATTTTGACAGGAATTGCATTGGATCTATAGATTGATTTTGGTAGTATGCCCATTTTAACTATATATTAATTCTTTCTATTCATGTGCATGGTATGTGTTTCCATTTGTTTGTATCTTTCTTAATTTCTCTCTTCAGTGTCTTATAATTTTCCAAGTACAGGTCTTTTACTTCCTTGGTTAAATTTACTCCTAGGTTGTTGTGGGATTTTTGGGGGTATTTTTTATGCAATTGTAAATGAGATTGTTTTCTCAATTTCTCTTTCATCTAGTTTATTGTTGGTATATAAGAATGTAACCAATTTCTGGATATTAATTTCATACCATGCTACCTTACTAAATTTATCAGTTCCAGTAAGTTGGGGGTTGATTCTTTAAGATTCTCTTTATGATACTCTATATACAGTATCATGTCATCTACAAATAATGATAGTTTTACTTTTTTTCCTATTTGGATGACTTGTATTCATTGTTGTTTTTTGTTTGTTTGTTTGTTTGTTTTTTGTCTGATTTCTGTGGCTAGGACTTCCAGTACTATGTTGGAAAAAACTAGTGACAGTGGGCATCCTTGTCATCTTCCTAATCTTAAGGGAAATCCTTTTACCGTAGTTTTTCCCCCATTGAACATGATGTTAGCTGTGGGTTTATCATATACAGCCTTAATTATATTGAAATACGTTCTTTCTATTCCCTCTTTGTTAAAAATTTTTATCATAAATGGCTGCTGAATTTTGTCAAAAGCTTTTACTGTGTCTATTGAAATGACCATATGATTTTTATTTTTCATTTTGTTTATGTGATGTATCACATTGATTGATTTATGTATATTGAACCAAACTTTCATCCTGGGAATAAATCCCACCTGATCGTGTTGTATGATTTTTTTTTGATGTATTACTGGATTTGATTTGCTAATATTTAGTTGAGAAGTTTTGCATCTATATTCATTAGGGATACTGGCCTATAGTTTTCTTTTTTTGTAGTGTCTTTATCTGGTTTTGGAATCAGGATAATGGTGGCCCCACAAAACAAGTTTGGAAGCCTGCCCTTTTCTTGGATTTTAAAAAATAGTTTGAAGAGACTAGGTGTTAATTCTTTTCTGAATGTTTGATAAAATTCACCCATGAAGTCATGTGGTCCAGGGCTTTTGCTTATTGGGAGTTTGTTGATTGCTCATTCAATTTTGTTGTTAGTAATTGGTCTATTTAGATTCTCTGTTTCTTCTTGACCTAGCTTGGATGCTTGTAGGTTTCTAAGAATCTATCCAATTCTCCCAGATTGTCCAATTTGTTGGCATATGCTTGCTCATAATATTTTCTTATAATTTCTTGTATTTCTGTGATGTCTGTTGTCACTTCACCTTCATTTCTGACTTTATTTATTTGGGTCTTCTCTCTTCTTCTCTTGAGGCACCTGGTTAAAGCATTGTTGATTTTATTTATCTTTTCAAAAAAACAGGTCTTCGTTTCATTGATCTTTCGGATTGTCTTCTTAGTCTCAATTTCGGTTATTTCTACTCTGGTTTTTATTATTTCCTTTCTTGTGTTCATTTTCAGCTTTGTTTGCTGTTCTTTTTCCAGTTTCCTCAGGTGTAAAGTTAAATTGTTTATCTGAGTTTTGCTTGTTTCTTCAGGTAGGCCTGCATTGCTATGAATTCTCCTCTCAGGACAGCTTTTGCTGTAACCCATAGATTTGGGGTAGTTGTGTTTTCATTCTCGTTTGTCTCAAGGTACCTTTTGATTTCTTCTTTAATCTTGTTGTTGACACATTCATTGTTTAGTAGCATATTGTTTAGCCTCTGTATGTTTATGTGTTTTTCTGTTTTTTGTTTGTTTGTTTGTTTGTTTTTTCTTATACTTAACTGCTAGTTTCATACTGTTGTGGTCAGAAAAGGTGTTTGATATAGTTTCAATTTTCTTAAATTTGTTAAGGCTTGATTTGTGACCTGTCATGTGGTCTATCTTGAAAACGTTTCATGTGAACTTCAAAAATATGTGTATTCTGCTGCTTTGGATTTAATGCTCTAAAATATATATATCAATTAAAACAATTTGGTCTAGCATGCCATTTAAGGTCACTGTATTGCATTGACTTTCTGTCTGGAAGAT
>PVKE010016572.1:0-31844 GCA_004027555.1 Craseonycteris thonglongyai | reverse complement strand
AGAGAGAGAGATACAGAGACAGAGAGAAGGGGGAGGGCCCAGAACAGTCTCCATAGTTGCACATCATTGGTTTTTCCACATAGTTTCATTCCACAGGTGGGCGTGGGACTGCACAGGGCAGGAACTGGGCCAAGGTCTCACCCCGGTGAGAACTAAACTGGGAGCACTTCCAAGTTCCATATATGGGTCCACATGGGCCGGGGCTGGGACTCGATCCTCAGTCCCCAGGGCTGCAAAGTGAGCGCTTAACCCACTGAGCCATCCCAGCTTCCCCTTCTTTGTAGTTTTAATAGCAAAATTCAATAAGATAAAAGTAATAAAAAAATTTTTTTAATTTATTTTATTGTTTTTGATAGAGAGAGAGAGAGAGAGACAGAGAGAGAGAGAGACAGAGAGGTAAGAGAAAGGGGAGGGCCCAGAACAGTCTCCATTGTTGTATGTCATCAATTTCAACATAGTTTCATTCTACACAGGTGGGCAGGGGCTGTGCAGGGCAAGAACTGGGCTGGGGGCCTCCTGCATGGGAAGCACACCCCTGGTGGAAGCCAAACCGGGGCCTTCCACATGGGAAGCACTCCCCAGCTCAGCATATTGGTTTGCATAGGTAGGGGCTGGGATTTGATCCTTAGACCCTGGGGCTGCAAGGTGAGTGGCTCAACATGCTGAGCCATCCCAGCATCCCCTGAAAGTGAAATTTTATACTCAAACCTCAAGGCCTGTTGCTACAAGGTAGAGGCTACATAGTAAGACGGATTTGAAATTAACATAGGAAAGACCTTTATCAGAGCCATTATCCATAAATGAAAGAGACTATTCTGGGAGATAATGTGCTGCCCTCACTGAAGCTTTCAAGATGAGACTGAGGACCCCTGATGTGGGCTGGTGGAGGGACCTGCCAGCCTCGGTTGTCCATGGCCCCAGGGTAGACTAGGTGGAAGATAGTGGCGTGGAGACGCACAGGCCTGGGGTGAGAGAAGAGCTGGATTCCCAATACATGGAATGACCTTAAGCTCAGGGCACCAGCAAGGTAGGGGAATCTAATGATAGGGGAAATTATTTCTGAAGGAATTTGATAGGAAATACTTCAAAAAAGAAATTCAGGGGAAGCTGAAATGGCTCAGTGGGTTAAGTGCTCGCTTTACAGCCCTCGAGCCCGAGAATCGAATCCTGGGCCCGGCCCAAGCGGACCCATACGCTGAACTGGGGTGTGCCCCCAGTTCAGTTCTTGCCGGGGCCTATGCAGGAGGCTCCCGGCCCAGTTCCTGCCCTGCACAGCCCCGCGCCCACCTGTGGAGTGAAACTATATGGAAAACTAATGCTGTCAACTATGGAGACTGCTCTGGGCCCTCCCCCTTCACTGTCTCTCTCTGTCTGTCTCTCTCTCTCTGTCAAAACCAATAAAAATAAATATAAAAAAATAAAGAAATTTAAAATTAATTCACATGGGAAAAATCAGAACATCATAGTACCTTGTCCTTTTGTGACTGTTTTTGTATTAAATGTCATTGGCAGCTGTCACCGCAATCATTTGAGTTTGCTAGAATCTCTGAAGGCCTTAATCTGGCCCTGTATAGGAAATGTAGGTCCTGACCCTGGTTTGGCCTTTGATTTACTGTATGCTTTTGGCTGCTGTTTCCTTTTCTGAAAAAGTAAGAGTCTGACTAGATAGTCGCTCAGAGGCTGTAATGGCCTAACTTTCTTCCTTCTACCCAGCTGAGGAGCCAGGCCTGCCGGCCGCGGCCCTGCGTCTCTGTGAAGTTCCAGCAGCGTTCAGGCCTGGGCTAGACACCTCTGGTCTGTGGTAAGAAGGACCAGGCTCTCCTGCTTCTGCCAAACCTCCAGCACACATTAAACACTTTAGTTTATATTGAAAAACAAATCTGGAGCTGTTTAACATTCCTGAGCTGGCTGTGTGTGTGTGTCATGCACATGTGTTTGTGTGTGTTTGTGTTTGTGCAAACACGCAAAAGTTGAAAGCAGAGAGTTTCAGCTGGCCCAGACCACACCATTCCCATCCAGCTGTTGACGTGCACCTCACAGCACTCACAGCCCAAGATAGCTTTCATGATATGTGCCCTGATATTTCACCCAGGCAACCAGATTCCTAGCAACAGGGGGGAACATATTCTGACCCAACAACAGACAAAAGAGATTCTTCATCTGATAGGGGAGTAGGGCCAGCAAGTGTGGAACAACACTGAGATTTTTCTGCTTCAGAGAATCAGTGTCCCGTGGTTGATTACCAGAAAAATAGAAGATTCTACCAAGATTCTATGTAAAATACAAAACTTTTTATTTTATGTTTCATCCCTCAGCCATGACCTTCTTCTGAAAGTCACAGATTTATTCAAATCACAACTAAAAGGAAGGGACAGCAGAACGATAATGCACCTCTTCTCAGCTTTTAGAATGTCATCTTAGGGAAACAAGCAATATTTTAGTCAGAAATGCTGTTACCAAGCTTTCAGTTAAAAATGATTAATAAGAGGGTGTGGGAGGCAGGAGAAAGAGGTGTAGCTTTTGTCTTCGCTATTGTGCTGCTGTCGTCTCTGTGATGTCAAGAAAGACACTTAATCAGTGAGGCCCCTGTTTATCTGCTCGCCCAAGACAGAGCATAGGATTTATTTTGTCAATGAATAATGTCTTTCAGCAGCCTCCATTCCACAGAAGAGCTTTAACTCCTTGACTCTTTTAACAATGTCTAATAGCTAGCTAATAGCTTGCAGCTTTTCACCCATTTCCACATTTTCTATCTCGCCCACATTTTTGAAGATTGAGCTGAGCAAAATATTTGCACTCACTGAAGCTCTGAACTCAAACAAGGCATCAGGATTTTCTGACTGGGACCAGAGGCTGTCAAACTAATTTAATAGGGTGCTATTTGAAAAATCAAAATACATCTGTACAGGTATTTTTAGATCCTCACTGAAGATCTCTCTCATCTTTCTTATAGGATCTTGATTCAATTAAAAAACAAAAACAAACCTCCACCTGGCTCTTTCTCTGTTAAAACCAGACTTATTGCTGCTCTAAAATGTTACAGTATTTTCAGTTGTTCTTTGGTTTTCAAGCTGTTCAGCATCTGAGCACAAAAATTCATTGTTCTGCCCCAAATAACCTCTTTATATTTTAAAGACACAAAGGCAACATAATTAGCTTATATACTTTTACTTTTAACTTAATTGTATACCAATTTTTGTCATTTTCAATTGAATGTCACAGTCAATCTAAAATGATATAATCAGAGGTTTGTTATTTGGAATCGCATGCTTTATTTCTGTAATTATGCAAATTAATGAAGTAAGACAATCTTATTTAGAAGCAATTCACATGATAAATAGTAAATAAAACAAGAACATAGTTAAACTCAATTTTTGTTCTTACAAGCTGTGTCTTATTTACTGGATTGAAACACAGGCTTTCATTGTAAAATACTGCATTTGTAACAAGTAAGATAATTATTAAAATTAAGCATTAAAGGGTATATTCTTTGCTCATTTTTTACACAGCTCGAGAGTATAATGTGTACCTCAAAACGCTACCATATTGTTTTAAAATGCTTATTAATGTGAGAAGTCATTCGATTTCACAGGGTGCTCTGTTCCCAAACAAGGAAACAGATGTGTGATTGTATCTCTTTTGAGTAGTAACATTTAAAAAGATGTGCATTTCTCTCAAATTCCAAATCATTTTGTTTTGTTTTTAAACTTTTCTTTTAGCTGCTTTCTATGACCAGCAGAGGCTGTCACCAAAATGGTGCCTTGAAAATTAATCTTCTAACTACTAGGTGTTGTTTTTTGCCTTCTACAAACTTTTGACTCCATTTTTAGGGGCTCTATGCTGTGTCCTGCATTCTTCTACCTATTAAAGCCAGTGCCTACGAAAGAAGCTGGTGTCACTTATTCTCTAGTGTAATCCATACCTATGATTCCAGGGGTATTTGCATTTACTATGTAGAGAATTCGAAACTCTACCTTGGAAGGAATCCTAGCAGCCTGATTACGCTATCTTGCTATCCTAACTTCAAAGATAGACAATCCATTTTTCTCTCACCATTGTTGATGGTCAGTTCTTTCTTTCTTTCTTTCTTTCTTTCTTTCTTTCTTTCTTTCTTTCTTTCTTTCTTTTGGTGAGCTAAAATTCTGTTTTTTAATCATTGATTTTAATTTGCACTCTGGGGTAATACAGAACAGATATAACCACCTGTTCCACTTGAGAGATTTTCAAATATCTGAAAAGAGAATCCAGGTCTTTTCTTCATGTTCTTTTAGTTACTTTAATCATCCCCAGTTCTTTAATTTGTTCTTCATTTGACATGGTTTCCAGATTCTATCAACCACTTTCTCTCTCCACTGCCCATCTTCATCACTAGCAGTTAACAAATTCTAAATTTCCAATGCTCTAAAATATAGTATCCAAGATTAAACATGACACTCCAAGGTTCTCCAATAGACATGAGAACAGCACACAACCTGTAATTTGGTATTTACACTTCCCTTAATGAGGTCTCCTGGACAGCCCTGCTCTATTTCACTTAATGTCGTTTAGATCGACTATGCATCAGCTAAGGCACTGAAGACAATAATGAACAAGATCCACTCCTTGCCCTTAAAGAGCCTATAATAAAGATCCAGTCATGTAAACAATTACAACATAGAGTGGACACACAGTGACAGACCTATGTTTAAGGTACAGGAGTGAGAGGTAAGAGTGCATGACTCTCTGGAGTCACAAAGGAAGTAGTACCAAGTGGAGATCTAATTGCTGCCAAGCCATGTCTTTCCTACTGATAGATTTTCAAATGTCAGAGTGCATTTTCTCTGGCAGCTGTCGAATGGCAGACATTGTTTTTTGTTAAAGGAATTTCAGAGCTTCCTCTTCAGTGACTCTAAAGTTTCAGCTCCACCCTCTCAGTTGGTAACACCAGCACAGCCGGTGTGCCTGTAATTCTCAAGGCAACAGACACAGAACTGGTAGTAGATGTTATTTTGTTATTTTAAAGGTCTAGAAATTACACTTGAAATAACCTTCTTGGCTGGTCCTAGTATTTTGCCAGTGACTGTTTCTTATTTCTCCAAGATTTAAATCCACAAATTCAACCATAACTTAAGAGAGATATACATCTGGATGCAACTTCGGAAATAAGGCACATACAAATTTATAGCCAAGACTGTCACCAAATTTGGCTGGTTTCTTACCCCAGGAATTGGGTGGCTTTTAGTAATTCTCTGCTTTCTTATTTAAGGATGGAAACAGAAGTAAAAACCTTCCAATATTGTGGGCCCCTCTTAGAAAACAGAAATCAGTTCCATACTATCTTATCATATCACTCCATTGATTTGCAGTTTCTTTGATCCTCCCGTTAAATTTTCAGACCCTTACACAGTGGTTCATTTGGTTCTCAGCCTGTATCATAACTGCTCCTTGTTAATGGCTGAGTGGTGGTACAGAGGGAAGGCCAATGAGAGATTCATTGAAGAGGGAATGGGTGGTAAGAGGATGGGGAGGTGGAGAGAGGACTTAAATATTTCCTTGAGGATAAATTGCTTTTTAAAAAGACTCCCTAGGGGAATGCAGCCCAGCTTATCTGCCAGGGAGCAGGAACAAGTTAGCTTATTCTGCTTGACAAGATCTAGCTTATGTGAGGTACCATGGGAGAAAATACTGGTGGCTTGGCTGTCTCTTTCATGTCTGGTTTAATTTCCCTGTTGCATGTACTACTGCTGATAAATTGTAGACGACCATATGGGTCAAACATAGGGATAAGCAAAAACACCCAAGGACATGCTTTATTTATGTTGCCATTTGCCTCTGTAATCATGGGCATAGATCTTTCCTCACATAGAGTTGAAATACAACTTCATCCCCCATTGTTAATCTCTTAGAGATTGGAGTTTTATGGCTCTGAGTTTAAAATTTTTAGCTTCAGAAGTGCCTTTGACAGTGCCAAGTTCTTTTTATGATAATGCTTTAACAGTTTAATAAAATCTAAATACATATTATGCTACCGTGACTTAAATAGAAAGGCATTATCTCTATTTTACAGGTCAGGAAACTGAGGCACAGAGGGGGGTCAGATTTGTTTTGTGGACACAGGTAGTGAGTTATGAAGTTGGTGGTATATAAAAGTCTTTGTAGTCCGGCTTCAGAATGTTCTGTGCTGAACAACATCACCTCCCGTTGTAATGGAGGTTAGAGTTTATGACATTGTAGTGTGTGTCTTTTTGTAAGTGATCCTTGCAATGACCCTCTAAGGGAGGTTAGGGCAGCATTATAAGGCACATTGTTTTCTTTGTTCAACCAATTAATAACCTAAACTAGAAGAGAATCATGCTTAATTGAAAGCCAGAGAAACCCTTTTCCATGCATGATATTTTATTTTGCTTTTGGATTTCTAGGACTCTTTCACACCATTATTCATGCTGCAAATCTACTAATATTTAGGGACATTCTTGTTTCTGACTGTAGGCCAGCAACTGTGGCTGGTATCAGTTTTGACTAAAAGAAAGAGATGCTACTAAATAAGAACTGACACTATATGGTCTCTGGGTATGTCTCTGGCAAAGTGTAAAGTCACGTTGTTAATCTTCATTCTCTTCATGTTTCATAACTGCACTCTTTTATCTATAATAACACTTACTTTGGCACCCTTGGCAGCTGGTGACTTGTTTACACTTTGAGACAGTCACTCATCACCAGACTACACTGACTATTTCTACATTTTCCCACTGTGACTGCCAGCAATCCCCACCAGATAAAACTCTCAGCTTCATGGGTGTCATCTGTGCAGTTATACAGGACACAATTCTTGGAAGGTTTCCATGGTTGGTTGAATGCTCTGCTGTCACCAGCTTAAAATTCTTATTAATTTTTTAACACTTTTCTCAATTTTTATCTTGTTTTGGGCACTACAAATTATATAGCTGGTCTTAGCTCTCCAACCAAACATCCTGCAGTGCACACAAAAGTTTACATTCTTATTTCTCTATGTCTTCCAGAAATGTAGACCTCTATCCAAAATACAAGATCTTATCTTTGACTAAATTTTATCTTAAAGCTGCAAACATTTTCTAACATACAGGAAATTCTGGCCATATTTTTTTCTTATAAGAAAACAAAGTTATACAGCTATCTTTTAAAATATGTTCTCACAGTACAACTTAGGGTCCTGTTTTACAAGAAAATGCTCTATTAATTATATGTTCCCTTGACAAAGCATTGAGTGAGTTAGAAACAGTGATAGCAAAAGAGAGAAAGAGAGAGAGAGAGGGAGGGAGTGGCTTGGGGGCTGGGGGGAGAGAGAGAGAGAGAGAGAGAGAGAGAGAGAGAGAGAGAGAGAGAGAGAGAGAGAGAGGTTGAGAAGAGAGAGAGTCATTTGCAGAGAGTTATAATTGAGTTTCAAAATCCTGGGGTTGAGGGCTGAAGAGCTCAGAAAACTAGAAATAATTGAATATGTTCTTACATGATGAGAGAAGCAATGTTCATCTATTAATTCAGATAGAAGATGAAATTGTATATAGCTCTGAATTTTGAATTCTGTGAAGGGGGTTGTTGAGAGTGGAGGTTATGAATGAGTTAAACAATGTGAGCTTTGCTCTCCTTGCTCCATCCCTTGCTCTGGTGCTGACTTCTCCATAATCCCTCTACATTGATTTTTTCCCTCTCTTTTAGTTCCTTTTTAGTTCTTTTTCTTTTTTTTAATTGTTTTTCTAGTTCTCTTTCTCTTCTCCTTCCTCTCCAATTATGTGTAGTATTTTAATGACTATAAAGGTGTGTCCTTGGTTCTACATTTGAAAAGCAATCGAAATCTTTGTACATTCCTATACTGTTTGCTTCTTTTTAAAGCACTAGCTGGGGGATAAAAAAATAAAACCAACATTGAAAAGAAATATGTAAAAATTTGATTAGTTGAAGAGTCCATGATTTTCCTTGTTTTCTCTCTCAGTAATTATAAAAAGCTAAAATTATTAAAAGTTTTTGTATAATCTTTAAATTATTACCTGCTTGTCAGTTGTCTTTGATTAGTTATCATGTTCTCCAAACTAAATTTATTTAATGATCATATGGATATATTTCGACTACATTGGTGTGTCTTGCCATTAAAGAAATTTGATTATAGAACTAGTTTTAAACCCTTAAACTAAGGGCATTGTTATTTAGTTTCTATACCCACCTTCTCTGGTTTAGAATTTACTTCTCCCTTATTGTGTAAGGGCACAAAGAGAGACACTAGAGTGAAAAGATGAAAAGACCTGAAGTCTCCCTCCAGAAATTTACAGAGTTGTGGAGGAGCCTATGCTAACAATTACAGCACAACAGGAGAGTTGATCGCTGGGAAGTGGAGCTACAATAACAGGGCTCTCAGAGGTGTGAGTACCACTGAAGGCCTGAGTGAGATCAGAGATGCTCTCCACCAACACAATCAGTAAACATGGGCATAGGTGGGGTGGGTGAGGGACGTGACTTTAACCCATTTTCAAAGTTATAAATAAAGAAAACATGCACTTGAAATCTGATAGGAATGAAGCTTTTCTTTTGCTAGGAATTTAGAGAGGTTTGATAAACACCAGTTTACAAGATACTTTTGGGATTAAGATGGAGGGTAGCAGAGCTGACTACCTTTCTCCCTCAGTCAGTGACAAACTGATATGACTTGGGCTAAGACTCCCTATGCCATTATTTTCTTACCTGTAAAATGGGTCTAAGTACAGTGTCTATCTCATGGAGAGTATTGTGAGTATTAAGAGAATTTGCAGGCTTAGCAGAATAAAAGTATAGTAAATGTTAACATTATCTTGACAGTTTCAAAGAGATGTCCACATTGAAAGGGGTTTTCTTCATAAGCGATCAAGTCAGATACAGATTTCTCCCTCATGCATCTTTTAAAACTGAAAGGCAGGCACATTAGAAGACAGTTTTATAATCAGTGGCATTGATTTTTTCTTTCTTAACATATCATTACTCATTTGGATTGAGACATAACAGTGAGTACTAAAAAAAAAAAAATATCATCTACTAGCCTTGGTTCTAGAGAAAGTCATGGAAGCAGGCCAATAATAGAAGTGGCACTGGGATTCATGGGGTTGGTGAACCGGGTCATGAGAAGAGCCTTTTCCATGGTCTGCACATGACAGCGATCACGGGCCTCCGTGCCTAGGAGCACTCTGCTTTCATCGCCGTGTGGCCAGGGCAGGTGAGGAAGCAGTTCTCAGCCCCATTTACTGTTTTGTAAATGGGAAATACAGTTTATTTAAAAAGAAAGAAAAGGAAGAAATAAAATCTACTCTATTTTCTTCACAGGGTTATTTTTAACTTTAAAGTGGAAAAATATATGTAAAAATAGTGTATAATTTGGCATTCAAATTTAAGCTTTTATTTCTTTCATTGATCAAGACTAAACCTGTGTACGAATAGTAATATTAAGCTTACCTTTTTTTCACATTAATAAGTGTTTGATTCTTTGTTTATTTCTTTGTGATGGCTAATCTTGGTCACTGTTCTGCTACCCTGGGCATATTAGAATCACCTCAGGGCCTTTTACAAAATACAAATGTGTGGTCCCTACCCCTACTATCCTGATTTACCTGTTCTGATGTTAGTTCTATCATTGGCAATCACAGCACAGCAGAAGAAATAAAAGATATTTGCAAACCACGTACGAAAAAAGTAGAGTTGGAAAATGGCTGAAACATTTGACTAAATAGGAAATAACAATCATATTGTGCTCTAATTTTTTTAAAGTACCTTTATAAAATCATGATGTATGAATTAAATTAGGATGGTTGTGAATAGTTCTATCATTGTAGCCTTGCTTTGGCTTTTCTATATACTTAATTTCTATAGATGGATTAAAAAAAACTTATATTATTTACCTGTTTTGCATAAAATCTTTTTTTAATTTCTTATTACCTATTTTTTTTTTTTACTTCAAATCTCTCAGTTTCCCTCTTGTGACAGGAATTTTGCCTTCCAGGATACCTTTATTAATCTCCCTTAGGCAGAACTCTTTAGCATGTTCCACATTCTCCCTTCTTTGTACTCTACCCTACCTAGTATTCAGTCAGTGGAGACCGTGAAATAGTCTCTGGGCCCAGGATGGACTGAAGTCAAGTATAGAGGTAATAAATGAGAATTTTTTAAGTCCCACTTCTGGCATCGGATGCTATCATCTGACAAGATACCCAGGGTTTTTGTCTATAAGGAACAGGGTCTCCTCAAGGTGTACACAGTCCTTTAAAAACTGAAGAATAAGTAATTTATACTGAGACTTGGATGTCCAGGAAATCTGAGAGGAGTTCTTTGACCAACATGATTTGTCAGCTAGAATAAGGGGCATTTTTTATGGCCCTGGTTCTCTGTTCTGAGAAGAAGGCTATAACTTATGGAAAGAGCTAGTTTGTGAATCAGGTAATTTCTGACTTATTAGAGAAAAAGACACTGAGGGGAGAAAACCAACTACATTTGGAAGGGGGAAAAGTTGCTTCTAGTCATAAAGTAATTCTTGTTCGTAATAAAGAATTTGGAAAATGAAAGACAGTAAATGGAAGTAAAATCACTGAATATCCTCCAGCAAGAGAGAGAATAGGTTTTAGTAGGAATTAAAACCTGGGGAAGCCGGGATGGCTCAGTGGGTTAAGTGCTCGCTTTGCAGCTCTCCACAGCCTGGGCCCCATATGGATCCATATGCTGAACTGGGGTGTACTTTCTGTGTCTGAGGCCCCCAGCCCAAGGGGTGTGCCTCCCAGTGGGAAGGCCCCTGGCTGGTACCTGCCCTGAGCAGCCTCTCCACCTGTGTGGAACAAAACCATGTCAAAAACTGATGACATACAGCTATGGAGACTGTTCTGGGCCCTCCCCCTTCTCTCTGTCTCTCTCTGTCTCTGCCAAAAAATAAATAAATTAATTTAAAAAAACACCCTGTTTTTTTATGCATATAATCTACTTTACAAAATTAGGAAAATGCCAAATATGCAGTTTTATATTCTATTTTCTACTTTATCTTATTACTGTTTTTATATCTATATATGTTTTTAGTATTGGCTAAACTTTCACTTTAAATGATTGTATAATGTTCCATTACATGCATGCTCCATAATTCATTTAATTAAACTCCTGGTTTTGAATATTTTGGGGTGTTTTGATTTAGTATTAATGAAGTCTAAAATACATCTCTTTAGTTTTTACACAAACTTTGTGTGGTTTTCTCATTAAAAAAAAAATATGTTCTATAAAATAAGATTCCTATAAAGAAGGGTTTGAACTTTATTATGAACTCTTGATACATATTCCCAGGCTGCATTGGGGTAAGATCTTTCCTTACACATACTTGAACAGTGATGGCGTGACAGAGCACATTTCAATCTACCTTGGCTGAGCAAAGTAACCCTCACTGCAAACCACATTTCTGGCTGCTTTCTCTGTAACAAAGTATAGAAAACTGCACAAAAACCACTATATTTCTGAAACTGAAGACTATCAATTATAAGGTGAACTATAACATTATGTCCTATTCAAGTGGAAATAAATGCTGCCCATAAACTAACATGCATCATCAATTGTAAGACACAGGCTAATTTCAGAAATGTTAAAGCAGGAAAAAAATTGCAACTCCGAATAAAAGAAGTACGTATTTCATTTTGTCTTCTTTGAGACCCCTTACTTGCACCTTTTGTATTTGATGTCAAGATGGATGTGGCATCAAATACAGGGAGGATGTTTGGCTTTCATCCGATGCACTGACATAGCCTTGCTGCCTTCTATTTGTCTCTTCCCACCCCTATGTCCTCTCCAGCATGGCCCCCAACGTACCTATTGTTACATTTCCTCTGACGGTCCACCTAAGTTTTCTAAGCTCCCCACTACGCTTCAAATCCACTTTGCTGTAGTTAGTAGAATCATCTGGGGTGGTACGGTTTTAGGAGCAGTAGCAGTTGCATATTGAGTTTCCTTGAAATTTTAACTGACACACCTCTTACAACATATTCTTTTTTTTTTTAAATATATTTTTATTTATTTATTTATTTTGACAGAGACACACAGAGAGAGAGAGATACAGAGACAGAGAGAGAACTGAACTGGGGGAGCTCCCAGTTCAGCATATGGGTCCACACGGGCCGGGGCCGGGATTCGATACCCGGTCCCCGGTGCTGCAAAGTGAGCGCTTAACCCACTGAACCATCCCGGCTTCCCCTTACAACATATTCTTATTACCCACTTATTTTGTATGCCACCCCTGTTATTCAGTCCTTCCTTTAAAAAAAAAATTCTTATTTTTCTAAAACACATACTCCCAAATGTTATAATTATCTTTTCCTATTTCAGTAGAAAAGGAAATGCAGACACACATATAATTTATAACACTCTCTATCCTTTCTCTATGATTATGTGTGTATTTAATATGTAGTACATGTACATATGTATATATATATATATACTTCTATTAAGTATGTTTATAGTACATATATATATGTGTATGTGTGTGTGTGTGTATATATATATATATATATATATATATATATATATATATATATATATACTTTATAATACACAATTTATACTTCTTATGAGAAAGAAAACTCATAATATGCCCACATTGACAAATCTATGAGGGTTATTCAGAAAGTATCCAGCCATGTTAACTATTCTTGTTATATTGACAATGGTTGGATTTTTTTCTGGATAGTGCTTGGATACCCATACTTTATTAATATATGAGGCTGTCCAGAAAAAATTCCAGCCTTTGTTAATATAACAAGAATGGTTACATAGCTAGATAGACACGTTCTAGAGAACCCTCATATATTTCATAGAAAAAGAAAACATAATGTAGCTATTTGTTTATACTTAGTGCCATGGAAGAGATATATGCTTTATTTTTGGTTTTGCTTTCCAAATAGATCAATATATAAAACCTCTCTTTTCTCCAGAGTTCTGAACCAATTGAGATCAACAAAAGAATAGGCAGATGGAGATCAGGAGATTATTTTATTTTTGATAAAGGGTGAGCTGGAGAATGCAGTATAAGTGGAAAGCATACTAGGCACTCTAATGCTGAGCCCAGGATGAAACCAACTCAGCCTTCAGCCTCAGGCAACACTGGACCCACTGCAGCCTTCCCTCTCCTTCAAGAGAGGCACAGACTTCATCACAAGTTATTGCATGGCTCAGAGTAGAGGAGAATCTGTACTTTGCACGAGCCAGCCAACTCCTAATGGTAGTCAGAAGGAGGTGTGAGTTATGCCTGCTGTCCCTGCCTACCTCATTGCTCACCCAACTCATGACACCACTGTGACAGGTGCTGGGAGATCAGGAGCACTTGAGAAAAAAATCCCTCCTCATTGAAACCTGATGAGTAGAAAAGACAGAGTTCTCCCACCTCACTGGATTGTATTTTACAGAGAAGAAAGGTAAGGCCAAGAAAGTTTCACCTACTTTGCCAGAACCACACAGCTAGAAAATGGCAGAGTTCATCTTGTATTCCTCTTTTCCTGACTCTACTTCAGTGTTCTTTGGCAAAGGAAAGAGAATCAATGGGCTCATTCATGCTAAAAAGCCTATTTATTAATTCAGAAAATATTTATAAATCCACTATGTGCCAGCCACTGCCTGGTCTCTGGAAATAGTGCTGAACAATATAGAGAAAACAGTTGCTTTATTGAAACTAATTTCCTAGTTGGGGAGACAGATACTAGGCAATTAGTTAAGGATACAAAGACAAGTCCAACACGGTCAGTGTAATCCAGGCTACTCTTTATAGGGAGCACCCAGAGAAGGCCTTTATGAGGAAGTGAGATTGGAAGGCGGAAGGAGCAGGCTGTGGGATTTCTGGAGGGAAAAGATTCCAGGCTAAGAGAGTGATCAGGGTGAGGTCTATCAAGTTCCACTGTGCTTGGTTTTGAATGTGTATTCTTACTACTTCAAAGAGAGGAGGAAGGTCAGAGAGGGTAGCAAGGAAACGAGTAGATATTTTGGACCTCATTCCGAGGATTATGACTTTCCCCTTCTTCTGAGGCTATACTGGCCAGCAGTTATCATGACAGAAGTCCTGGATAACTCATTTCTGTAAGAATTGGCCAACTCTCCATTTTAATTCTCAGCTGAGCAGTGTTATTCTAGGTTACTCACCTGAAAGAATGCCTTAGAATCATCTTCACTGTCCTTTGGGTCTCCCATGCTAACAATGCTGCACCGTCTCCAAGGAGGGAATGCTGTACATATTAGGAGTGAGAGTGTCTAAAACTCTTAAAGCCAGCTTTATTTAGTGCTTGTTCGCTGTCATCCCTTATTAGTGTAGGTGTCACAGACCTGGCTTCTCTTCTGTTGGGCATTTGATCTGTTTCTACTGAATGCCTGTATTCCATTGATTTTTGACTCGCCAATGGTATTAGGCGAGTAAACAGCACAGCCTTAGATGAAATCCTCTGAGCTTTTGGATATTAAGATATTCTTTACTTCTTCTCTATTTTTGTTATAGCAGACTTGTTGGTAAATTCCAAAGGATTGCATAGCCTGGCTCATCATTAGCTTCAGGATTCATGAAACTTGTCTTTTGAGCTAGTTGCTGCCATCACTACAGTTGGCATGATAAGGACCTGTGCTATATGAGATTGCAGGGAAAATGCACATTAAGAGCCAATTCATTCAGTTCACCTGAAAGAAGAGTCATTGGGCAAGAAGTGGGAGGGTAGCAATGCCCAGGAACATTAACAGGCTCAGCATGGTGCTGGGCTAGTGTCTGCCAGGGGGCTCCATAATGAAGGTGCACAGACTCCCCGATCTATGGGCTGGGAGGAGAGGTAAGGAGGCTGAGAATAGATCTGGAAAAGTCTAGCTGTGTGTGGATTAGTGTATTTAAAAAGTGCAGGTGAGAGAAATGCCTCTCAGAAGTAAGGGAAGAGAACTGAGACGGCTAATCACATTTCTCTCTATTCTCTCTCTCTGGGAAATGCTAGGGATCGAAAAGACAGAGGATGAAAGTGCTCTGTGCACTGACAGCCGAGGAGAGGCTGTGGGTGTGGATGGGTGTGCTGTGCTCACCATTGTATTCTCCCCTCCCCACCAACATTTTCTGACACAGAGCCTGACATACAATAGGGGCTTAATTCTTGTTTGTTGGAAAAAAAAGAGAGAGGTAGGTTGGGTACCTTGACTCAAAGCCCAGTGCTTTTTTTCAGAGTCTACCTGATAAACTGACATATAAAAATGAATTTTATAAAAAGAGGCTTTTTAAGTGAACTCCATTCAAAGTCACATTGTATTTGATAAGATGACTTAAAATATACTCACCTATTGCTTTCAAAAATTTTAGAGGACTGTGGCCATGAGGCAGAAGAATAAATATGAACCTGTCCCTAGACTTAACATAGCATGGAGATATTTATAGGAAGCCTTTCGTTGTAATGTTTGTCATGCCAGTTAATCTACTGTGGGCGAACTTTTATTTATGCATGCAGTTTACCCCCACCGGCTTCAGCAGGAGCTTCAGAAGTGCTTCAAAGACCTATGTGGGTTACACACGGTCCCTGAGACAATGCAGGTTCTATCTTCAGTCTCTTCCTGGCCAGCGTATTACTTAATCATAATCAATTATCTGGCTATTTTTCCTTAGCTATTTACATCTGCTCATGCAGACATTTATCTTCTTACCTACCTATCCACACATATTCGTGCCTCCCGCTTCTCTCAGATTTTTCATTCATGAATTTATTCATACATACATCTACACGTACATCCATCTATCCTATCTGTATTTATAAACAAATGTTCTATGCCAGATCATGTGTATTAGGAGTACACATAACAAAGACATGGCACTTTGTCTCAATAGCTCGTAGTCATTTTAGTTATTACTTACATTTTGGGCTGACACAGCACCTTGTGTAAACCTCTATTGCACTCCAGTGTTGGTACACTTGTCCATTTCAACAACTACAAATTTTGCTCATTAAGGCCATGATTTGTTTCAATCTTCTAATTATATACATAAGAAATCTGTACATCAAAGAGGGTATGCCACCTGCCCAAGTTCTCCCAGTTCTTGGCAGTAGAGTAGAAACTACGCTTTTGGTGTCTCACTATCTAGGCTTCTTTCTAGTCCATCATGTGAGTACTCCCTGTACATGCTCGCAGGTGCTGTGTATTGGGGACTAAAACTGGAGAAAGTCTCCACATCCTGAGCAGAATGGAGAGTCTGTGTTAGTCTGAAGTCCCGGGGACCCTGTAATTAAGTCTTGGGAACCTAGAGAGTGAAGAGTCTTCGAGGAGCCAAAAAGAGATCAATGGTACTTCATCTTTTAATTTCTCAAAGAATATTTATGATGTGCCATTAGAGGCTTTCAAACCTCTACAAAACACTGCATTTACAGATGACACCCACTTCAGTAAGAGCCTAAAGGGGGACTCATTAGCTGACAATTAGTTATTCAACTTGTTAAACATTAATTTCTCTTATGTCTCTGGTTTGCCTACTGAAAGCATAAGAGGGGAAAAGAGCAAATTAGAGTTTGAATAAGTTACCCTGTCCTTGCCAGCTGTCCAGCTCTTTCTTTATGGGTCTACATATTGATTTGATATCTCCTTCATTACCCCGGGGGTTAATAGAAGAGCAGAATTCTAAAGAGTGGGGCCAATGCTTTCTCTAATTTATTTAATGTTATGAAGGGTTGGTCTTTTGCATACCAGTAACTCGGCAGTCTCACGCTCCCACCACTGAGGGCAAGATTCAGATGTCTTAAATGCTGAAGTCTTCAAGGAAGTAAAAATTTGTCACATGAAGCTACATGATGACCACGCTATGGGAGAAGAGATCCTCTTGTGAGGATTTGGCAAAGAAATTAGGGGACAGAGAAAGGAAAAAGTTGAGCATAGATTCTAAATTCCTGGTATCTAGGAAACTTTGGACAAGAGAAGAAGAGGGTATGTAGGAATAAAGAGAGAGGCAAAATAATGGTAGACCAGAGATGCTGTGCTCTGGATTGGAAAACTGTGGAGTCGTATCTGGGGGTATCAGTGAGAAACAACACAGATCCTCTGAAGCCTAGTCCAAAGTGGGGCTAATTTGCGTCAGGTAAGGTGTCAGGGCTCAGGCTACATGGCACGGGTGTGGGGCAAGTCTGCATCATCAGCAGTTCTCTGTTACCTAGAACACAGTTCAAGACAAAGTCAGGGAAGAGGGTATGAAGAGAAAGACCACAGCTTGCAGGATATTTGCATGCTCACACCCATCCCGGAGTCTAGAGCAGTAAGGCCATCTGCAAGATGAAAAAATACACTGATCAGAAGTGGGCCATGTGCTAGGTCAATGAAATCCACGGCTTCTTGTCACCATATTCCTTAGTCACATGAAAGAAGCTAACCATTTCAAGGAAGAAAGATGCTGATGCAAAAAGAGAAGCAGAGTGAAGAAATAAAGAAAGCAGGACAGCCCTGCTGGTATCACTAAGAACCTCTACTGTGCCCTCAGACTTTCCAGTGAATGAGTCAATTCATTCTCTCATTCTACTTAAGCAACTCAGGTTGACTGTTTAGTACTTCCACCAGCATGTGTTCCAGCTAGTTCTGGTTCTGTAGGTTAGAGCTCACCTTAAGCTAAATTTCAAGAAATTATTGCTGTCATTTTCTGAACACCTCCTACCCATGAGTCCAGATCTTACCACTCCTCACACAAGAGACCCTTCTCATTTTACAAATGGAAACACCCAGACTCAGGAAGGTAGTCTTTTGTCCAAGGCTGAATTAACTGACTCTGCAGCTCAGATGTTTCTTGTCTGCCATGTTACCCCCAGCCGGTGAGGTTCTCCCTGACCTTCCTTAAAGGGTCTTTTTGTAGTCTCTGTATCCGTAGCTTCCTTTTCCACTTTGTGACTCGCAGCTTTATTCTTTTTCCCTTCTCTATACTCATCAACATATATGGGTCTCAGAATAGCTTCCAGGACCCTGCTCATGGCTGGAATAGCTAACTGATAATCAGTATATAGCATGCTAATGAGCAAAGACACACAAAATACATCTCGAAGCTGCTGCTCAGGAAATGTTCATGATGTAACTCAGGAGGGGTACATATTTTCTCCTTGCAGCCATTTATTTCACGCAAAGAAGCAATGTTAATGCAGGTCAGGCCAAAGAGTTCAGAAGGGAGCTCTTTCTCCACTTCTCTCCCTCTCAGCTTCTTCTTAGATAGTTGTGCAGCATTGTGCATGCCTGTCTGCCAGCTTGCCAGGTGGGTCTTTCCTGTTAGTGCCAGCCTGCTGCTTTATGTGGCATTGCGTGACTGATTTGATGACCTGTGACCGGACTGTCCATCTGGCCATTTAAGAGTTCTCCCGGCTGTTGATTGCTTTTTTTGCTGTAACTGGATTTCTAGTGCTTCTCTCAGCATCTGACTTGCAAACCATTCTGCTCTGTCTGTTAAATGGATGAAGAGAGAGTGACCTCCCGCTGCCAGTTCCACCCCGTGCCCGCCCCACCTTCCTTTGGAATGCACCTGTGCCTCGCAGGGTCTGTTTCCTCCTGCACTTGCCACTGCCGCCACGGCCGCCACCCCAGCGTGCCATGTGTGCAGCGCTCTGCATTTCATGGTGTGCTTGGCAGGTGCTGAGCTCAACTGGACAGTGAGACCCAGGAAATATGACACCATCTGCTTCCTGCCATGTTCTACCTCCAGAGCTTGATGTGAGGGCATCGGCTGTTCCCCGAGTGCGCCAGGGCCTGGGACGTGAGCTGTTCAGGAGCCGCCTTTGTTAACACTTTCCTCGGGAGCACGGTTACATTGGTTTGCTGAGTGTTCTTTTCCTCTTGACTTCCAAAGTAAAAATGTCTTCTTGCTTTCTAATTCTAAATTTTCAAAAAATATATGAAAATACACAGAAACATGTTTATATATAGACACAACATAAATATATATGCACAATGTATTATATAGAAAAATATATCTTACATATATATGTTTAGACACAATATAAATGCTAGTTTATTGGACCAGTCTTTTCTCTATGTTCAAATTTTATTTTCCTGCCCCAAAGTTAGGCTTCTTAGATCAGTCTCCAGCGGCCTTGAACGGTGTCAAGTGCTCTGAGCTTTGGTTGCCTCCGTGTTCCAGGTGGGAGCAAAGTCTTTAACTAGTGGTTAAGTGATGATTTCGTCCTCCTAGTGGAGGATTAAGACACCAGTGTCATAGAAAATAGGACAGACCGCGTAAGCCCCACGCAGGGCGTGCCTGTTCCTGCAGGCAGCACTCAGGGCAGTCGGTGGGAGCAGATGCTCTGGTTCCCTCTTTCCTTGGTCCTCACAAATCTCAAATTTCCCTGAACCTCTGACCTGCTTCTCTCTAATTCTAGAAGGAGCCAGGCAGGTGGCATGGGAGATATATTGAAGGCTCAGTCCTTTTCTGACTCAGTGGTTGTCATTCCTTTGTGGACAGGAAAATTGGCCACCTGTGTGGGGTATCAAAAATGAAACAAAGTACAAAAGGACAACCTTGCAGATCTATTAATGAATTTTCAGACCCAAAGTATATCATTTGGACAGGACACAATGGCTCCTAGAATTTGTGTTGCTTCTTTCCTTATTTTTTATTTTTATGATTTTGACATAGTTTTGGTTAGCTTAAAAAGTGATGTTAAACAAAATCTGAACCTTAATTGAAAATGTATGCTTTTCGCATTTAAATTTGTTAGATCTTTGAAAAATTATGGCATTGCAAAATTTTGCTGGCAGGGTTCCTGAGAAAATTCCCTTTAGTTACCAGATTGTCTCCTAAATTAGTTGAAGCTTTTAAGTCTTGGTTCATAAGGAAGATGAAACAATTTGTCACAGTATGGGAGTATGAAGTTAGAGAACATGCTATGTTTGAATTGTAAAGGTGGCATTTGTTTTAGGGAAAAACTGGGAGAATGCAGGCGTGGGCTGCTCATAAATGTCTGCTCCAGACATGAGTACCTAATGACCATGACCTTAGTGAGAGCCATGACTGTACTCGGCCAGTCCGACTACAGAGACAGCCCAGTGGCCTTTGCTCTGGGAAGATTGGTGAGATGTATGTGCACATACACATGTACGTGTGCACACACACTCATACTCACTCACTGTGGTCTATTGCCATTGCTGTTAAACAAGTTAGAACCTATGGGTATGGACAGATTTGCTGTCCTTCCTCCGACCAGTGAAGTCAACTCGGAGCCCCTGCTACCCACACCCCTCTGCCAGATGGAGCTTTCCTAGTGTGAGTGCTGAGCACTGTAACCTTTACTCGGGACCTGAAAGTGCCACTAAAACTTGCTTATGTCCCAGATGCAGTGAGCTGTAGGTTTAGGGGGGTTATAACATCACACAGACTATGGTTTGTTTGATTACTAATTTCGGTGTGAACCTGTTTTGTATTGTTTAAGATTTTATTGTTTAATATAACACATTCTAGCCCTTTGGCTTTATAGCAATATTTACATGAGCAACATGGTAGCTCTTCATTCTTGTTACTCTCCCTCTTTCTTGTCTTCCTTTCTTTTGTTTTTCAGCTGTTACTAGGAGCTCTTTTAAAAATTTACTGGGGTAACATTGACAAACAAAACAAATATTCTTCTTCTTCCTTGATTGGTGTAGGGCTATGAGGCTGGTGCATTCAGCCCTTGGAAGGGCCGAGAGGACTGACTGTGTGCTCTTATAAGTAAATCCTGACTGAGACTTGGCACTGGACCGTGCTCAGCTACCTTAAGCAAAGGCCTTACCACAGGGCCCGATGAGGCCGTGGCCACAACCTGGGGAATCTTAGAGAATGCCACGTTCTCTTCAAAGAGCCTGCTGCACACAGACAGAAAAGGATCAGAAGTCCCACAATGGAGACCCATTGAAGGTTTAGGGTTAGTAATCATTAGCTTGCCTTTTATGGTAGCACCAGAAGGCTAGTCAAGATAATCGTTCTTTCCAGGGTTTATTCCTTCTCTTCACAGGTAAAGGGTTTAGATGGATTTAAGACAGTGGCTGCAACAAGTCAGTGGATGAGTGACTACAGGAGTTCAGTGTTGTTAAGCCAAGACTAGTGCCACTAATTCCTGAAAATGACAGAGGTGACTGTCACCCAAGTAAAGGAACTTGCTGTTCCAGATGTGCAGACTGATAGCCAGCAGTTAAAATCCTCTGGGCACATACAGTATCCCAACCCCAACCCAGCATTTCCATGTCACACTGGGAAGGGAGGTAAGTAAACAACGGTAACGATGGAGGGGCTTGAGATATGGTGCATAAAATACTCAGCGTGAGTGAACTGCTGCTTACTAAGAGTCTCAGTCACCTGAGCACCATTTAGGCCACGGCCTTAACAAGGTCGTTTACCTCTACCTCTACCAGAACCATTATCTTAATTGCTACTCTGTCTTTATGGTAAGGTTTATGGATAAACAGTTTTCACTTAGGGAGTTCTTACTATCCCCTGAACTACCATAGGATCAGGAACCATAAACATAGCAATTGTAGTCATATTAACCTATATTGTGTAAGTATGTTATAAATGTCTTAAAATTTTACAATCACCACTACCTAGAACAGGTTTAGCTGAAAAACAACATAAGAAGCAGAGTACTGATTATGAAAATACATGGATGGATAAGAGGATCCTCCTCATTCATCAAGTCTGGAAAGTATCAAAGCAGCAAGGGCTGCCATCAAAAATAGACACAATAGACCAATGAAACAAAATAAAAAACCCCAAAATAAATTCACAAATACATGGACAGATAGTCTTTGACAAAGGAGAAAAAAAAAAAATATATATATATATATACACACACACTGGAAAAAAGAAAGCTTCTTCAGTAAATGGTGCTGGGATAACTGGAAAACTATATGCAAAAGAATGAAGTTTGATTGTGAACTGTCACCACATATCAGAATTAACTCTAAGTGGATTGAAGACCCTCACATAAGGCCCCAAACAATAGAGTACATAGAAGAAAGCATCTGTACTAAACTTATAGACCTTGGGCTCAGAGAGCACTATGAACTTGACCCCAAAGGAAAGGGAAGTAAAAGCAAAAATAAATAAATGGGACTATATCAAACTAAAAAGTTTCTGCACAGCAAAGGACACCATCCACAAAGTAAAGAGGAAACCAACTGAATGGGAGAAAACATTTAGAAGCAGTGACTCTGATAAGGAGCTAATATCTAGAATACATAAAGAACTCATACAACTCAACAACAAAAAAACAAACAATCCAATTAGAAAATGTGCAGAAGACCCAAAATGACTCATCTCCCATGAAGACATACAAAACGTCAACAGATATATGAAAAAATGCTCAACATCACTAGCAATTTGGAAGATAAAAATTAAAACCACAATGTGATAGCACCTCACATCTGTTAGAATGGCTACAATCAATAATATAAGGAATATCAAAAGCTAGAGAGGCTGTGGGGAAAAAGGAACCCTCATACACTGCTGCTGGGAATGTAAACTGGTACAACCACTATGAAAGGCAGTATGGAGATTCCTCAAATAATTAGAAATGGAATTGCCATATGACCCAGCAATCCCTCTTCTGGGTATCTACTCCCAAAACTTGAAAATCTTAATTTGCAAAGATATATGTACCACAATGTTTATTGCAGTACTGTTCACAGTGGCCAAGTCATGGAAGCAAACAGTGACCTTTGATAGACAACTGGATAAAGAAGTTGTGGTACATTTACACAATAGAATACTACTCAGCAATAAGAAAAGACGAAATACAGCCATTTGTGACAACATGGATGGACCTTGAAACCATCTTGTTAAGTGAAATAAATCAGGCTGAAAGAATCAAGAAACATATGGCCTCACTTATAGGTGGAATATAAAACTGAAAATAACAAAGAAACAAAATCTCATGGACACAGTGAATAGTTCAGTGGTTACCTGAGGGTAAGAGGGGAGGGGGTGAGAGAGTTGGGTGGGGAGTATTAAGGGAGTGTCGAATATATAGTTGATGGAGAGCTGAGTGTGGGTGGTGAGCACATAATGCAATGCATAGACAATGTAACATAGAATTGTACACCTGGAAACTGCAATTGTTACCAACCAAAGTCACCCTAATAAATTTAACAATTAAAAAAAAAAAAGGGCTGCCATACCTAAACCCACCTACTATGGATATCATTTCACACTGGTACTGAGGAACTCATGGTAGACATGTGAGTTAGTCTCATCTCAGTAGAAAATATTACGTGCAAAGTTACTATATTTTAAGTGTGTGCCCCAGGTCAAGGTAGAGCCGGAGTTTAAGAAATCGTGTCAATTTCAGCTCGCTTGGCTCATTATGTGGCTTAATGACACTCAAATAACAAGTTGAAAGCAGATATTCCAATCTATGTCTAAGAAATTTAAGTAAAACAAATAGATTTTAGGGGCTGTGGCGATTTAGCCACCCCATTTTGTGGACTGCTTGTCCAAGCTCTAGCCAGGTGACCTACTGATAGTGGATGTGCTGCAGACTGACAGATACCTGGACTGAATTCTTGTTTGAGTTGCTCTGTAAATACTCTCACATCAGTCCTCAGGTGACCTAAGCTGCCATTTTCCACCTATATGGTCTGATCAAGTCCTTCCTGCTTCTGAACTGCTGTCATGTACCTCCTGTTTCCCTTTAGTTGCTTGTATTACTGACAAAATAAAACTCAATCTGAGAGAGTTGCATTTCAGGCACTCTGTCTGCCAACCCTTACCTGACTCTAACATTCTTTTACAACTTCTCTACATACGTAGCACTCTGATTATTTATGTCCCATTCTTTATGCCTGCCTTGCCAGCAGAATGCAAGATGATGTAGTTATAGTATTTTTCAAATTGAGCAATGAAGAGATCATTCAGTGAAACAAATGATATGGATTTGCATACCAACTTCTTAGTTAAATAAGTACAAATAAAAAACTAGATATAAACTTTTGCAGAGATTTTATAGATTCAGTATAATTCTCTTGGTCAGTAGAGAACAAGGTTTTCTTCTTCCAAAGGCACACCTTTGAAATATTTGCAAAAAGCAATCTTAGAGTCTTCAAGTCTTTTCCTCTTCAGAGTAATAGTTCATGTTTCCTCAGCTGTTACTTACAAGAAATGGTTTGAAATTCCTTTGTATTCAGCTTACTTCTCAGATGAGATCCAGTTAGTCAATATCTTAAAGTGCAAAAAGTATAGCATGCAGACATATCATTCCCTTGATCTGCATCCCACACTTCTAGAGTTGTCACCTTGAATTATCCAAAAAGATTTTTTTGGCCGCTACACCTTATGTGATCAATTCATGTTGAGCTTGCTGTCAACTAAAAAGCTACAACTTTTAAACACATGCATGATTATTATGAAACCATCCTTTCTTCATTCTGTATTTATATAGGTGGTCTAGAGAGCATAAGTGAAGGACTTTACATTTATTCCTGTTAAAATCTGTATTGTTAATAAGCCCAATGTTTAAACCCGTCAAAGTATTTGATGATCTTGATTCAGTCTTTCAATTTATTAACATAAGATATTCAATCTTTTGGCTTCCCTGGGCCACATAGGAAGAAAAATTGTCTTGGGCCACACATAAAATACACTAACACTAACAATAATAGCTGATGAGCTAAAAAAAAAAAAAAAGTTGTAAAGATATCTCATGTTTTAAGAATCTGTGTTGGGGCACATTTAAAACTGTCCTAGGCCAAGTTGGACATGCCTGCTAACTAGTCCTCTCAGATGAAAATCTAATCTACATACAATTTTTGTATTGCTAAAATGTCAACAGCCCTAAAATCTAACCAAAAGAAACTTCCCCTCAGGTTGAGGGGAAAACACCAAAACAGGGACAAGGTAGGTAATAGAGAGTGGTGGAACATCTAGCTCCATGGAATAAGGTGTTTAGGTTCACATTAACTAAAAACTACAAATAACAACAACAGCATACTGACCAATAACACCAAGTGGATCTCGGTGAGAGATGGGTAGAAGTATAGTTATGTTGCCATGGTGCCACACTGTGGTGGTTTACAAAGTGTGTTTAAATTAAGACTAAGCAGCCTCTGCTGCTTTTGACAACCCAAGCTCAAGACACAAACAAATAAAAATAGGGCACAACAAAACCACCCAACATTCTTATCTCACACAAGAACACCTCTCTTGCTCCTGCCCTCATGAAAGTCTACCCAGTAACAACAAGGAGATGACAAAGAAGCCTCCACCCCACCCCACCCTTGCTTGAAGCCATAGCCACAACTCCTTCCTATACTGCTGGTTATAACTGCAGCCCAGAAAAGGGGCAGAGAAATTTGCTTAAGCATCACCAACTAGGGGAGTGTCCAGACACATGAACAAGGGGGCAAATTCTCAGGAAAACAACAACAAATTGAAACTGTGTTTTCTTCTCTTTAATTTCTCTCACAACACACACATACATACATGTCTTCTGCAAATATGGAAACTAAGTATTTGAATGAATGAATGAATGAATGAATGAATGAATGAACAAATGAGGAAAGGGTCTATCTTAAGTAATCTGGGATAAACTCATGGCTCTTTTTTCAGGTAGTGAAGACAACTAATCTTTGTCCAGAACAGATGTTGTGAGATCATGTCTCCAAGAGAAGAACCGAGAATGAATTCACTTAAATGATGATGCTCACTGAGAAGCTTTTAGTTTGAACATTGTTCATATGATTTATGCTACCCTCCATGCAATGGACTCAAGGCAAAAAAAACCAAAACTTAATTATAGTAAGCATAAAGACAGCAGTTTGCCTAAAAAAAAGTTAAAAGTTTGTGGGGTTTTTTTTTTGTTTTTTTTTTTAATGAGACAGAAAATTTATCCCCAAAGAAAAACGGTTTATAAAATATTTGCATCTCATCACGAGGGTGCTGGCTGTGACTCTACTTGGTCTCAAGCAAATTCCCCGAAGCCCAGGTCCCTACCCTATTTCTACCTCCACCAATGCTGGCTTCTCTAGGATTCCCTTTTCTTTCAGCTTAGCCTTAATAGTATTATTGTCCTTTCTCCTTGGCAACTCAAGTCTGAAAATTTACATTTTATAGTCAAAGAACTTTTCCAGGGTTTATATGGCTCAGAGGGTGTTATTATCAAATCCAATTAAAAACATTTCTTGTAGTAAAAAAGTCAGCACCTTCCCATTAAACTCGGACCCACCCTTAATTAATGGCTGTTAACACCTTATTTGCTTTCAAGGGTCTCTTGGGTACAGCGCTTCTGAGACAAAGCAGAATCTAGTAGGTAGGTCAGTGGCTTTGTTTGATGCACCCCCTTGACCCACAACTTATTCTACATCTGAAGTTGAGTCTCTTAATCTCTAGGTCTTGAGATTTCCTCTTGAGATCCCATCCAGAGGGGCCTGGTTAATGGTACTTATTTGGAAAACGTTTTTAAGATCTACAGATGAACCTGGCTGATGAATAATACTAATGCTTATGATACTCATCAGATGATAATTGGCCCTCTTTGGACCATTTAATTTTCAAACGCCTCCACCCAAGTCATTAAGTGAAAGGCTGCCAGCCTCTGAGGGTTAGGTTTAACCTTTGTGCTTAAGTTTGCAAATTAATATTACTTTTCATTAAGAAAGAAAATATAACAATGAAATGATACTACCGAACATTTGGATAGTATTTTGTACTTTCAGCATGCTTTCAGATAATACACTATGAAACTCACAAGCAAATAGCATTTTTATCTTTCAGGCATACGAAGACAGCAGGATTTCTGAGTTCTCAAAAACTCATCACAAACACCTCTGGGACCCATTGTTGGGTCTATTTTCAATAGATTTTGAAGTTGAAAAGTGATCAATGATTCCGTTTCCTCTCCACGAGTCAAGTGGATTTATCAGCTTCTGATTCCAGCATTCATTTAAAATAAGGTGCTAGTCTGGGCACTGAAGCTCAGATTCTGGGGGCCCCCACCCAGTTCATCCTCTTCACATTATTACCCACCTACCAGTCCTTTCTCATCTTCACTGCTCCAGTAGGTCTAATGGTGGGCATCAGCACAGAAGAACTGTTCTACTGACAAAAGTGGCTTTCCTTTTCAGAGAAGCGAGGGGCCTCTATCGCTGAAGCCTCGTCCACAATTTATCTAGCAAACTCCATTTCCTACTTGCCATTTGCCAGTAGTACTCTTGTGTGTGAGCTTCCGTGGAGGCTCGCCATAAAGGATTGCTCTGTTATAACTCAGAGTCATATTTTTCCATCTGTAATAAATAATGAAGAGGCTTCATCTCCCTTTCTTTTTGTTTCCTACTGCCTAGCTAAGATGTCCATAATCAGAATGCTTTAGTAATATGAAGGTGGACACCTATTTTCCCACCTAGAAAGGGAATGTATTTGTACTTTCTTTCCTTAAAAAAAATCTGTTAAATTTGACTTCCTTCCTTCCCTGCCTTTCTCCTTTTTCCTCCTTCCTTCCCCCACTACTTTGTTATATATATATATATATACATATATATATATATATATATGTATATATATATATATATGTATATATATATATATATGTATATATATATATATAGCCAGCTTTTTTAATGTTAAATTGTCTTCCTTTAGAGATTAAAATGTATAATAATAAAATACCATTCATATAATCACTTGACAGGTATACTGTGCTTTGTCTGATAATGTTTTAAATTAACAATAACCTAAATAATATAAAGGACTCTTTGTTAGGAAAGTTTCTTCTTTCTGTTTTACTTCTCCAATTGCAAGCCCTTCATTTTTATACATTTCCATGTTAAAGATAGGAGGACACTAAAAGTGCATTCCCTTAATAATCAATAACTCAGTGGGAGGTCCTAATAGGGAGAATTCACTGGAAGCTACGTTCCAGTTGAAGTAGCATTGGACCATCATAGGCCTGCAGGCTATAATTAGATAACCATAAAACTAGGAGGTACAGGGCCGGCAGATTACATTAGCAGTAAAATGCTAACTTGCAAGTAATAAGTCTCGAATCTTTCATGTCTACTCAAGTGTCACTTATACTCCAACAAGGAAAATGTTATCTTGAAGAACAAATTTACATTTAGGATCCCTATAGTTTAAGGACTGGTGAAGGTTAGTGTGGCAATGAGAAAACAAATGAATACAAATCTGCACACTTCACAATTTTCACTCGGTGCTCCCTTTCCTTCGCTTTCTCTTCCATCCACCCATTTTTTTCATCTGCCTCCAGGGTTTGAGAAACATCACAGAGTTTAAACACAGGAAGCTAATATAAAAACCCTCTCATGCAAAGACAGCGTGCAGCTGACTTTACATTGTTTCTATTCATGGCTCACTAGCTTTACATTTTCTGATCAGTGGCTGCCACTGAGACCAGGGAAGCAGTGTCTCTAAGAGTGTTGGTGGGCTGTCTGAAGGCCTGGCATTATTGATTTTCTGCTCGTAGATTCCAGTTGCTCTGTCAATCAAGGGCCAGAAATACAAGATGGCAGTCAATAAGCAAAAGCACTGAGATCCGTGAAGGCAAGAAGATAATTCAGGAGATCTGACTGAAACAGAAAATGCCAAAATCCTCTACGGAAAAGAAAGGAGATAAGACTAGGAAAGAAAGTCCACAGTGCCCCCGAAAGGTGCATTATTTTTGTAAGGCAATATGCTCTTGCCAAGTGAAGAATTTGTTCACCAAGTTTACTTATGAATGGAAATTTTCGAGTGTCTGTTAGGCTGCCTGACTGATGACATAATAAAGATTATTGTTCTGCTCTATTGTATAGAAATGTATCTGGTAAACTTGTTGCTGTAAGACAACGCGCTGAGTATTGTAGCAGAGGTGTGACAAAAGGCTTTGTGAGGACTGCATAGAGGAGGAAAATATGACAGCCTTGACAAGTCAGGGAAGATGCCAGGAGCTACAGTTGCGTTGTGTGTTGAAGAATGCTTAAAGGTTCTACAAATAAAGGGGGATCAGGACACTTCAGGATGAGGACCATCATACAGTGGCTCGCTCTTAGTCATACAAATTTAATGGACATACCACTTATTGGAAAAAGCATTCTTTAAACTAGACATACTTGTATGAACTGAACACTCTGTCATGTTGATTTTCAACTATTTAATAATTTTATCCCTTCTCCTCTCACATGTGCAAAGAAGTTGCTCAATACATACCTGTTAATAGGTTGATTAAGGAGAAGATGGCTGAGCATAAACTGAAAGAAATAGTATATCTTTAAGGAGTTATTAACTGTCTTCAGGACACCTTCATGTGATGTACAAAATATTAAAATTATGAAATAGTAGAAAACAACCAGTATGAATTTGGTAGGAAGATACCTGTCACAAAGCCGATGTTTGGATAATGGGATTTTCTGGTTTAAAAGCTCTCTTAAATATTTAGAAGATTTTCACAAGTCTTTTGAAGTTGTATTTGTTTAAGTGACTACCACACGGACTCGATGGGTTGCTAAGGGTTTCCATTGTTCCCTGGGTGGCCGGACTGCACTGCCCAGTGCCCTGTGCCAGGCCTCTCTCCTGCTCATTGTGCTTCAGCCACGGTGGCTCTTCCCGGAATGACCCAGGGTCTTTCCACTTCAAGATCGTCTCATATGTTATTTCCTCTCTCTGAAATGAATTTCCTCCTCTACAAGGTCTTAGGGGCTGTCAGCCCCTTGGAAAGGTGGGGCTCAATCTCACTGAGTCAGCCCACGACACTAACCTCTAGGAAGTTGCCACTAATGCTTGCAGCTGCTTAGAGCACTAAAGCAAATGATTTGCAGTAGCTCATTCCAAATCAACTGCAAACCTCCTCTCTGAAGCCTGGTCACAAATCTTCCCAACCGCTTCACCTTCTCCTTTCCTTCTTCTCTGCCTCCCACCTCCTTGTCAGACTCAATTGGAACCTCCAAGAAAAAAGAATTCTGGGAAATGTAGTTCCCAGTTTGTCTGCTATGCAGAGAGATTGCGATAGAAAAGAGGACAATTGGGTTGACAGCAGATAATCCAGAATCCTGGCGAACTTCTACACATCTCTCATTTTCACAGACTGTTTTCTGACCCCTAGACAAGATTATTGCTCCTCTGTCACAGTATTTTTCTTAATAATGCTGAACACAACTGTACGAGGAGTGGTCAAGGAATTTGCAGAATAAGGAGCAAGGCGTGTAAAAAACAACCTATTTATTACTTTTCCTTTCCAATATATTCACACTTAACCCTAGTAAACTTCTCAAATCTTTTAATAAGTTTATTTATGCCCTCAAAAGAAAAGAAAGTTCTGTTTTTTCTTCAAATTGCAGCTTTAACTTCTTATTCATCTGTAAATTTCTTCCCTCTAAGCTGTTTTTTTTTCTTCTTCTCCATATTTGGAAACAAATAATAATCAGAGGGAGATAGGTCTGGACTGCAGGGAGAGTGGTTTAACATTTGGAAGCCACAGTCCTGAAGAGTAGCCAATGCAACCTTGCTCTTGTGCACAGAGCATTGTCTTGCAAAAGTAGCACTCCTTTGGTCCATTTTCCTCTTCTTTTCTCTTTCACAGTTTCTCTTAACTGTTTCAGCAGACTGGAATAGTACTCTCCAGTTATTGTGACACCCTTATCCTTGTAATCGATCAGCAAGATACTCTCTTTGACCCAAAAAACAGTAGCCATGATTTTTCCAGCTGATTGTGACACCTTGAACTTCTTAGGGGGTGGCATGCCCTTTTCATGCCATGGCATGGACTCCTGTTTTGACTCTGGCTCATCATGATGAACCCAAGTTTCATCTTCAGTGACAATCTGGTGTAAAACTTTATCTTTGTTGTTTCTGTAGATGTCCCAAAACTGTCATGAACACTTGACCCACTATTTTTGAAGTGGCATGACCATTGTTGGTACTCATCTTACACTCACGTTTGATATCCTTAGATGCTGATGGAGAATATTCAAAATGGTTGTAAGCGATCCTCCATTTCTGCAGCTGCTTTTTATTCAATCTGGCATCTTTCACTACAAGTTGTCAACATTTTTTTTGACAATGTCTTAAGGAAGTGGTTTCAACAGGGTATCTAGGTGGAGGTCGTTTTCAATGAACTCTCTGCTATTTGTAACCCATAGATTTTCCAGGGCAACAGTCCCTGTAAACCCCTAACATCTCTTCCAAAATGGCTTGAGGTATTGTCCCTTGTTTGGCGACAAACTTAGTGATGGCATAAAATGCAATTCTTTCCATACTTGGGGTTTTCTTCATGTTTGATATACTTCTTTGGCAATATCTGAAAGGACATAGATGCAAGTAGGCTGAAATTTGGCACATATACTAATAATAAGTCATACAATCAAGCTATATGTACTAGTACCCTCACCTGTCTGATAATATGCTTGTTTGTGAATTTTTTACCACCCTCATAATTTTATGGTTATATGTGTATGTGTAATTATATGTTAAACATTGTTCTTATCCACTGGAAGCATTAGTTCTTTGTTTTTATCAAAATATCCTCTCATCCTCTGGAACCTGTTAGGCCTTCAGTAAATACTATTTGAAAGAGTAAATGAAGCATCTCAACTTTATTTCAATGATTTATGCTCTTGCAGTATCTGAAAATCTGAAAGGGGAAGAGGTTAGGTTAGTCAATGATTACAGGGTAAATTGTTTTAAAAGTTAATAGCAGAGAGGACAATTTGGCTTTCCTTATCAAAAGTTTTTGAAATATTAATATGTTTATCCTTTGACCTAGAAATTCTAAGGGTGTATTCTAATGACATTTTAAGTTGTGAAAGATTTGATACATAAGGACCATTCATTGCAACTTCTGGATAGAGTTGTCCTTACTCTGTTTATGTTTCCACACCTGTCACTCACTACTTAATACTCTACCATATAGCTTCAGTTTCCATTAGCCCACAGAAAA
>PVKE010016571.1:0-31843 GCA_004027555.1 Craseonycteris thonglongyai | reverse complement strand
GAAAAAAATCCATGAAAACCTTCATGACATTTTTAGTGTCTTCAGAATCCTATGAGGCCTGTATATGTGCATGGTTTTATCTAAAAGTTGAAAAATTTGCATTCCTTTCTTATGCATAAATATGACTTTTTATATGATGCAATAGCTGTTATTCAGGGGGAAGCCATTTGTTTTTGTTACTAATGGGAAAAAATGCTAATTTAGAATTCCCACTTAAATAATGCTATTCTTTTTCCCACACTGGTGCTTGACAGCTGTCATCTTCTGTTATTTGTAAATTCCAATTAATTCGACATACATGCTTCACACCCATCATGTAGGACACTGTAATTTCAGATGCATTTTTAAGCTGATGAGATATTGTCTTTTCCCTCTGGCATCAGAGGCAATAAAAAACATCTCTCTAAATAATAAAAATAAGGAGACGTCATTAATTTATACAACGGAACAGCGATATCACATGGCCTAAATAATACGGTGACAAAATCAATTTAATTTGGCTTAACTTTTTTCCTATAAAGTATGGTTATCCAAAGTCACAGATTTTATGCTAACAAACTTCAGTGAAATCATAGAGTACCAATGTATTAAGTTATCATTACTATCATAGTTGGGTCCTAAATGGCAAGATTTTAGGGAAAGGGGAGAACACTGTTCACATACCTTCTCTGCTAGTACCTGATAATTCACCATTATATTCAACACTTTTATTTTGAGAGTCTTCCTCCCTATGCCTCCCATTTTAAAATGCACATGTTATAATACACAGATGAAATACTGTAGAAATGTACACCTGGGACCTATGTAATTTCTACTAACCAATGTCACCCTAATAAATTTAACAATAACAAAAAAGAATATAAAAAACTGCAAACATTTCTTGAAAAGGTGAAACGTTAGGTCTTCTACACATAATATGGATGAATTCATTAGTTAGCACATGTTGTGATAATGCAGGCTTGAGTACTTTATAGAAGGGAGGACTCTAAGAGGAAACATGAGGAGACACTGGCCATGTTCACACTTCTCCACTGTGTGTCTAAGGCTGGTCATGAATGGCATCACTAGACTCCTAGGCAACCCTTTGTCTCTGACTAGCTTTAGATCATTGTGTGTGTTCAAATAATCTCACTTTCCCCTGTGTCTTCTAGGGTTTTCTTCATTCTTCCCACATAAGAGAATCCTAAAGATAAAAGCAAGAGAGCAATTTAAACAAAATGAACTACTTTTTCTTACATTTGAATTGTAAGGTCAAAAATATTTGAGTGTTTAGTTTCTTTTGAATTAGAGGAAAAAACAATTAGGTGGGTAGGTAGCCATAGGGATATATGATGTCTATTCCGAAGCTACCCTGGTCTAACAATATCTGCTTAGAAATACTCATGAAAAACTACGGTAAGTTTTAGCCACTAGTTGGCTCTCAGCTGACACCTGGAGAAAGAACTGACAATGAAGCAGAATATATCACAAAACTGTCATTTCCAGAAAAATAAATTTCTTATATCTCTACTCCAAAGGAGAAAATAGCATATGTAACTGCTCTAGTAATTTTCATGTCAACAATTCATTTATACCAAATTCAGAACCCTAAGACACAGATAATGACTCAATGATTTATGTGCTTCTCCTTTCTTTCAACAGTGAAATGTAGCATGAAAGACACCTATGTTTGTTTTATCAAGAAAGGCAAATGTAGAACTGACTGCCATGGTTTTGAAAAACTATCTGGTTACTGCACAAAACTAAATGCCAAGTGTTGCATGTAGAAGTCTGAAATAAAAATCAGCATCCCTAAAAAATAAAGCACAGTGAGTATACTGATTGATAATAAATGGAACTTAATTCCTATTTACTCTTACATGGTATATGTGGCTTTCTTGCTCACATGGCATCATTTGAGGACTAGGTTGTCTCCTAAGGATCTGACAATAGCAGGAGACATCCAATATATAAGGTTGCTTTGTGGAAATGTGTCATTGTTTTGGATATCAGTTCTCAATTAATTGGAAAAAATGCTAAATGATGTTAAAAAAAAAAAAAGTATTACCAATAGTCTTCAATTCAAAGGTATCCAAACTGATAGGAACATTTCTCCAATGTTGGAGGAGTTGAGAGGGACCAAAGAAGTGAACCAAATAGGTTTTTCAGTATGTCATAGGTCAAGAAATCTGATTCACGGCCAGCAGAAAGTCCTAACATCAATGAAGCCTTCAGTTTTATGCATTTGTTTTCTTAAATGTGGAATTTAAATAAAAGGCCATATCTAAAACTGAGGCATAGAGATAGGACTATAAAAACTGGCAACAGCATGGTCTAATGAAAGCTGGAACATTCCCATAGCTAAATCTTAGAGAACTGGGGACAAAAATTCAGTGTGATCACTACAAAGAACAGTTATTGTTTACTAAATACATGAAAAACTTTATTAATAGTCATATCTTTATATTTCATACTAACGTATGATTTTTGAAACATTTTGAGATACAGAACTATAAGATAATGCAATGTCCATGAAATATAAAAAGTAACTAAGCAGAGACTTATGTTTAATGTCACAATCCCTGGAAACAAATTATCAAAGTTCTAATCCTGCAAAGCAAGCCCTGTATAAGAGTTCTTAAAGTAACCTGATTTGTTTAATAATGCTTAGAGAATTTGTGAGGCTATATGGTTAAGTGAGCATTTATACACCACTAAATAATAATCTCTGTTATACAATAAATACAATAAATTTAAACACACATTTTAATATTTCTTTTACTTTGAAATTATTAGTGGCAGCTGGAGAAAGAGGAAAGCGTAAACACAGAGTTGTAGAAAAAAGGCCATATCTTGAACTAAGGAGGAGACATACACAGTGAAAACAGGCAACTAGGGAGGTCTGATGACCTACATGTTCGTGTTTTGTTATTTGCACCATGAATAAGCTCATGAGACAAACTTCAAATTAGATTGATGTGGTAGTTAAGTCATAAATGTTTAAATTTTTATTTATTTTCTACATCTCATCATTTCTTGTACACAAAACTTTCCAAATTGACTATAGAAACTGAGACTTGTATAAAGAGGTAGAAAACTCTATAACTACTCAGGCTTATATAATTTGCTTTAAAACCAATTTTCTTTGAGTATATGATTCATATAAGGAAAAACCCAATCCCATATAACCTAGACCATTAATCCGAAAACTTTTCATAAATAAAGAACTCTTTCACACAAAATTTCCTAATTCCTTCATTTGGGAATAATTGCAATTTGGGAATCTAAACATTTTAAGGAACTATAGTATAACCAGAAAAGAATCTACATGTGCACACAAACATGCACACACATACATGTATGTCTGTATAAAGATAGATAAGTATTTAACAAATCAAGTTTGTAGGTAGGTAACTGGATAGAAATGTGGGTGATAGATAGGTGATAATAGAGGATACATGATAGATTAGATAGATAGATAGATAGATAGATGATAGATACATACATACATACATACATACATATATACATACACAGATTGCTACATAGATAGATGATAGAGATACACTAGATTTCTTATTTAATCTACAGACAATGTTTATATGCATTTGTACTCTCCAGCCACTTTCAATTGGCTTCCTACTGGATCCTGGAAAAAACAAACAAACAAAAAAACAACATAAGACTAGTAAATAAAAAGGGCATATATTGGCTTTGTCAAACCTCCAGTTTGATAATTTACTAAATTATTAAATGACTGAGCTAGCAAGTAAATAATATAGAAAGCAGGAACTTTATAGATTAACCACTACTTTTCTTAGTGCTTGAGAGGACTGAGATAAATGAAAATTATTCACCATGTCTGGAGGGAGAAGCCAAAAGTTAGCCAATGTACTTCAATATAAATACTGATCTAATAATACTTAGTTTTAATCACTTCAGGAGAGTAGGCATATAAACTCTAACTCTTTTCACTTTTAAAATTTTTTATTTAATCACATTCCAACTTTTACCAAAAAAATGTGAAACTGCAATTGAGCTTCAAAATGTAATATTAAACTTTCTTCTAGACACTTTAAAAAGAGTCAATGGTTGCATAGCTTCTATTTTCTAACTTGAAAAATGAACTTTAAAGTTTTTGATCATTCTAATTTATATTCAATTTTATAAAGTTAAGAAGTTGAAATATTGGGTAACTACTACAGAAATGAACAGCAGTTTGCATAATTCTCATTTTGAAAGTTGGGTGCAATGATGAATCAGAGACTTGTGCAAGTTATAGAGCCAGGCTTCATTGCACAGGCTATGGGCACATAGAACAAAATTAGGCTTGGAGTCTTATTCAAGTGTTCTTGTCTCTTCTGCCTCAGGGGGATTTTTCTGTGTGACAATGTCTTTAGTCATGAGGAGCTCATTTGAATGTTTTCCCTCTTGGCGCCTTGTACGTGAGAGGCAGAGGAAAAGGAGATGGAAAGAGAATTCCACTAAGCATTAAATACTGTATGTGGGCCAGGCAATTCCTAGCTTTCAAAACCTGGATTTGAAGTACACATTGACAACTGAAACATCCCTCTTGGTAATTCCTGGGAATACCTTAACAGCCCAATCTTAGCTGTTATTGAACCCCAAAATAATCTATATTCAATAACAAATACATGACACTCTCAGCTAATGAACAACATTAAGAAAGAAGCTTTAATTGGCTCCCTATTGCCCACAGGGTAATGAGGAAGAATGGCATATAGGTAAATCAGTAAAGTACCATAGCATGGGATGGAAAACAATTAGAAGGCATGAACACGGGTGATGGGAGACATTAAAATGACCCAGGTTTATAGAGATAAAGGCCTGATTTCATGGGAAGAGTGGACCAGGTTTGAGATATTCTAGTGAATGTTTTATTACCAAATTATCCTCCAGATATCAAATAAAACAAATACTAGTAATACTTCAAGAGAAACTCACATGCCATGTTTATTAGATTGTAGTTTTCAGTGTTAAATCAGAAGTCTTAAGTAAGTACATACCCTGTTCGTAGTGCAGAGAAAACTTACCGTTCTGCTTTTATTTATCAATACTTTGTAGTTTACAGATGCAGACTATTTTCTTTTTATGGGGACTTAGCCATTTTGAGAATTAACAGGATATAATACAGCTCTAAACTCTTACTTAGAACCTTCGATAACTTCTCTATCACTCAGAGAATAAAGTCCAGCCTGCTTACCCAGACTTAAAATGCCTACTCCTCACCTTACACTCTATATAACTCAGTAACACAACTTTGTAAAAAACATTATGTCCTCTCTTGCTTCTAACCCTTTGCACATGCACTTCTTTCCCTCTATAACTTTCTCCTTTTTTCACCTGGATAACTCATCTTTCAAGGCTAATCTTAGAAACCACTGCTTATGAGAAAAACTTTATGAATCCTTTCCCTAAGTGATGCACCTATTTATTCTAAAATAGCACTTCATCACTCAGAACTGTAATTCCCCCCTAGGTGCCTGTACAACTATGTTTCCCACTAGACTATAAGCTTCATAAAGATGAAGACTCAGTTTTTCTTATTTACTATGGTATTCTCAGGACCTAAGACAGTGTTTCTTCCATAAAGATTTCTCAACAAAAACTTATGAGATAAATAAATGAATAAAAGCAAGAGAGAAAGGAGCATAGGGAGAGGGAGATAAAGTATTTAAAAAATATAAATGTAATATTTACTCTAGACACCAAAAGCCAAATAAATCTCTAGGCCCAAAATCACTAACAATGACTCAACTTTTGTTTTTCACATAGTTGCTACCTGCAAAAAATGTGCTTGCTTCCTTAGTCAAGATATGGACAGACAGAGGTGTCTACTCAAGATGTGAATATATTGTCCTATCTCCTAGCATACCTGTTGTACAGCCAGAGTGCAGCCATGTCTGGAAATGAACGCGCCTATTAAGGAAGAAGAAAAGAATGTAACCTACTGATAAGGCATGATTCATTTTAGCATTTTTCTGTTCCTAGTTTATGTACATTCTTGGCATCTTAATGAATAAAATTAAACCATGAGTGAAACTTCATTGTCCCCATGCATAATTATTTATGACTTAAGCATTGATTGAGGGATACTTATATTTAGTTTCCAAAATTGTGGTAAGTAGTAATTAAGAAGCCAGAAATTCTAGAAGTAAGAAATTTATGTGAGACAAGAAGGAGGGGTAATATAATACCATAGTGATAAATTCTTCATGTTTTGAAATTAGATTGCCTAGATTTGAATCCCATATTCTCCATATTAGCTACGTGATTTGAATAAAAATCATTACAAGTTCTCTAAGCCCAATATATTTATCTATAAAGTAAGAATAATAACAGCTCTCATTAAGTTTGACATGAAGATTAGATGAGTAAAACACATATGCAGTGCCTGGTGTATGATAAACATACGATCAATATGCTAAAACAATAATTATTATGACTATATTTATCTCAATAATACTATAATTCTTTAGTGTTCCAAACACACTCTTGCATAAACGACATACAGGTCTACAAATATCACATGGTAATCATCAGAAATCTATTCAAGTGTAAAAAGATGAAAGAGTAAATATCTTTAAACGTGGGAGGGTATGAGAAGTCTCAAGAAAGAATTCCTAAGGCAAGGGAACATCCTGAGATAATTCAGAGTTTCAGTTTCTGCTTTGTTTCTTCTCTGTCCCCTGAGTAAGGAAGTTAGGACCAATATGAACTGTTCATATGACCCAGAAATATTAGACATCATGACATGGTAATAAAAATGTTATGGATTCTATAGCAATATCAGATGACTTAGTCATGAAGCTCAAGAACACACAACTTAAAGTTTTATTACAAGGTACCAGGTATTGCCTAAGTTATAATCTATCTGTCTCTTCTGAGAGAATGAAAGCAAGACAATAAAAAATGTAGTTGTGTCTATATTTTCAAATCACTAAATCTGAAATGGTTTTGCAAAGCTAAAGTTTTAGGTAAATATAGCAATGACAATGAAAATTATTACAAAGTTTCAAAAGTAAATTCTTTCTTGTTACCTACCCATTTAATTCCCAAACATAATTGAACTCTATGGGCCTTATATCTCACAAAAGAAGAACACACATTTCCAAGGTTCCGAGGAATACATGCTCAGAGTCCATTATTTCTATATATTCTCCTGAGCAACCAGCTTACAACCACCATTTCAATATGAAGTGACTCCCCAATCTGTATCTTTAACTTTCACTTCTTTCTTAGCTCAAAATGCAAGTGTACCTACTAGATATCTCTTAAGAAACTTTGGAGGTTCCATAAACAACACTATCAGCACAATTTCCCCTTTTCTCTTTCTTGTCCCTCACAAATTGATTTCTTCTATATTGCTTAAGATCATTGTTAACATTATGTTCCATCTAAAGGACAGGACTAGTTCCTTATCTTCTACAAGTACATTTATTCCAGTTCATAAATATTTCTTGAAAATGTTCTTTCAATTCTTGCAACGACTGACTCAGTCAAGCCCTCACTGTTAGCCAGCCCACTCCATGTCCACCACACATGCCTACAATGTCATTTGCCTTTCAGGATATTCCCTACTCAAGTTACAGAAAAGATCAATAAGAATCAAGTCAGTCACTGTGTGCAAGGCCCTAGGGATTTAAGGTCAAATGGAAGGAAATCCAGGTTTCATGAGGGCTAGAACCATTAAATATAGTGTTATGTGTGCTAAAATAGAAATCCATGTTTTAAACTTGACTTAAAGTAACAGGTTCTGGAAAGACTTTAACAAAATGACATTTAAACTCAGACTTGAGGAATAAGGAAAAGATTGGTAAGATGTTACTCTATATTGGGATGGAAAGTAGGTTGGGGAGGGTTATTGTGGATGTATCTGGTAAATGTGTAATGCTATGAGGCTTAAGAAAAGCAAAGTCATATTACATGTAACAGAGGAAACTCAATAAGGTTGGACAGAAAAAGAAGAGTAATACAGAAAGTGGAAACTTGGATGAGTCAAGGTCATGACTCATTATTAATAATGAAGTGTATGAGAATTTACCCAAAAGGGACCTCTCTGACTACTGAATGAAGAATAGAAGATCAAAGTTGTGTACTTCTAGATAAATCAAGGGTCAGTTGAAGCAATACAGATGAGAAATTATGCTAACTCAGAGAAGATTCTTGCAATGGAGATGAGAACTGGATGAATATTAGCTGTACTTGAATAGTAAAATCTAAAGGAGTTGGAGATTGTGGTAATGTGGAAATTAAGAAAAAATAGTCTAGAAATATTCACATGTAGTACAATAGACCCTCCTACTCTTCACCAGATAAAAGCCTAGCTTGTTCATATCAGTCTCTTCTGTTGCTCAGGGCATCTATTTAGGAGTCTAGAAACCTATGTGAGTATGAAATTGGAGTTTGACAATGAAATTCAACTTTGTGTGGAAGGTTCATTTAAAGTGAGCTTATAATTAAGTTATAAATACTATACTATGCTAGTCTTAACACCAGTCCCAGCCTCAGTCAAATTCTCTCACATAATTCCTGCCAGAGCTACAAAATTTAGGTTTGGGCTTTCTTTTTTGCTATTTCTATGATCACCTATGTGAGCCTCAGTAATTAATAACCAACCCTCACCTGTTCCCTAAAAATACTGCTGAATTGTAATTTTCATATTCTGGAATTTTCAAAGAATATTCCTTCCCTTATGACAATTTTGGTCTCTGGTTTAGGAATCCAAACAGGCTCTAGATTTATTATAGTCCTTAATTTTCATGTTTGAACCACAAAGTTTTAATGTTTTAAATGCTAAGGTAAATTGTCTGGAATCCTCATTTCTCTTGGTGTCATTTGGTCCTCAGTATAGAATTTATGACACATTTCATCCTGATTGGCTCTATTGTAGTAGTCTGTTATTTGCTGCATCTTGTGTAATAGTTTCCTACGACACTGTCACTTTACAACTTTACCAGGTTAATTTTTAGAAAGGAACACTTTTAAAGTCATTCAAATTCTTAAGCATACTGATGATTCCTCATTTCTATAGAACATTCAGTTTCATGATGGCCTATTCTTCATACAAAGCAAGTAGAATAACTACAAATCAGAATGGATGGTGGCAGTATAGTAGAGAATAGTGGCTTGTTGGTGATTCTAGTGGGCCTAGACTAAGAAGAATTTAATGAAAGGTTATAGGTGTAGATATGATGTGAGTTTGAACAATAATTTAGTACTCATAGTGAATGATCAAACACTTACTATATACTGTGAGCTATGTCCATATTTCACTTAGTCCTCACCTCAACATTGGTTCCATTATTATCTTCCACAAATATGAAAACTAAAACTTAAAGAGATAGGTAATTTATTCATATAGCTAATAAATGACAAAGCTTGGACTGAAATCTATGTCTAGTGTGAAGTAAAAAAAACAAAAACAAGATATTTGGAGTATAGAAATATGTAGAAAGAGAGAAGGGAAAGGAAAGGAAAGAAGAAGAACAATGCTTTGAATAAAAGTCTGTATCTATAACTCTGTATATCTACAATATAATGTGCTCCAGATTAGAAACTCAAAAAATAGTTGTTGATTAACTGTTACTAACACACTCACATACACATAAACATACACAAGTTCAGAAAGAAGAGCCAAATAATATTTAAACTTATTCATAACTAATGGCTTTAAAATTAACCACAAAATTCATTTTAGAGATCCAAGTGTTCTGGTATTCTTACTTCAATGGCTGTACAAAATGCATCTTTCATGTTCTCTGGGCTTTGTCATATAAACAGGCACAAATAGTTCTTTGTGGGTGATAATGGTCCAGATTTATTCATATTCCAAACAGTTAAATACTGAAATAGATAAAATGATATCACACTGTGTTTTTAGTCTCTCCCTTATTTGATGCTTGAATTATTTCTAACATGTTCCCACCAAGTAGTTACCTAACTTGTTCTTGAATAACCCCAATGACAGTAAATTTATACCTCCTAGACTGATTTCACATCTAGATAGTTGATCTGTGAGATCTAAAAATCATCTCCATGATAAGCCTCAATTGCTTTTTCTGTAACGTTCATATGTTGAGATCACATTTAAGAAGTTTATGCACCTTTCCACTTGCAGCTTTCAAATTTCTAAAGACATCTTGGTTGTTTCTTTTTGTATATTATGATTTTTGTCGTCATTGTTGTTAAACATTACTTTTTCTTTCTAATGTAGTTTTCCATCTTCATACCATTCTGGCAATACTGTCTAGAAGCTGCTTGAGGATTGGCATTGTTTTCCCTTTTCTTTTCTAGAATCCAATGCAAGATTTTCAATTTTTTTCTGACACTATTTGATATATAGAGAACAGAGCTAAGGCAAACTCATAGTAACTCTTCTCAAATCTGTATCTATCTGTATTTTGCTCATCTGTATTTGTGAATAATTTCTCTGAAATTTTATATATATATATTATGTGCATGTTATATAATATATGTGTATATGTATATATGTTTTATATATAAATACTGTATATTACTTTGAGACATATTTTGGAATTTTGCAACTTTTTAATGTCCTGTTATTCTGTGTGTTCGGTAAAGCCTATCAACTCAAAATCTTGCTGCCTATCACTAACCTGCAGTTGCAACATTCTAAGTTCAAAGTTCTCTGCCCTCCACTGATGTGAATCCTCTACAGTTAATGACTGCTTTGAACAAGATTCCATTACAAAGATACTGGGGCTACAGTATCTACATTTTCTACAATATTGAGCTCACTCCCTTTATTACTTCCTCTCTTCCTCTACCTTTCTGATTTGTTGATAACTATCAATATTGCTCAAGACAGAAAAAAGTGAAGCTGCCATGGATCAGAGGGGCTATGCGTATATAACCAATTTACTTCAGCGAAGGCTGGAGAGCAATTCACTTTTCTTAAGTTGGACGTGGTAAGAACTGGAATGAGTGTGTTTGGGGGAGTCATCATCAAATACATGAAAGGCTTAACTGTGCTTATATATCACAATGTACTACTATAGGCATGAGATCATAACATTTTTTGTGATTTTTAAAGTCTTTACATTTTTTTGAATTTTTATGCCAGAATAATTTAGGGATGCAAACTCTATAGAACATATTCTTATAGTTTTTCTTGTGCATCATTTTCCATGCCTACCAGTATTTTTCCCTATCTTTCTGTAGAATAACACTTGTCAGAGCTTCAAGATTACACTGAAATTTAATCAGATTGAAGTATAATTTCAGGGAAAAACAAAACAAAACAGTATCTGGTATAGGGAGCCACAGAATAGATAAAGTGGAGAATTGGAAAATGCAAATGATGACTATATGGTCTCACATATTTGTAAGACAAAGGGTGGCAATTTAGGGTTCCTCTTAGGTAATTTTCTGTGATTTTTCAACTCTTCTACAGAGAAAGGAAATGAAGCAAAAAAGAAAGAAAAAATAAAATTGATTAAATCAGAACCTGGTCTTTAAGAAATTCTTCTCTGTCGTCTACTGTACGGCTAACCACAGGCAAGGGACAAGTCATTTAGCCATTCTGGTTCTCAATATTCCCATCTATGGAACAAAGTTAAGTTGTCTGATTTTGGATAGCACTCCCAATGCCAAAGGGTATAATTCTAAGAAAGTCATTTTAGATCATAATTCTGGAAAAACTCTGATACAAGGCATTTTAATCTGAAGATACTAAGCTATATATTTCTATGAATACCTGGTTTCAGTTAGCTCTAGATACTGGTCCATGTACTGGATGTGACTCCTCCTCTAGAAAACTGCTGTAACAGATTTTTTCCTAGAGAAGAAAGAATACTGTGAAAAGTAAATCAAATGTTCTCCTACCTTTAGCTGTTCTCTTATCTCAGTTATAGTTAGGAAAAGTAGACAAGTGAAGGGAGGTTCAGGAAAACCTGGATTTCAACAGTGTTTTGAAGATTCCTAGGTATGTGCATACTCTGTCAAATACTGGCATGCATTTTCAGGGTAGTATGCCACTCCTATAACTTCATCTGTCCTGGAAACGTGGCATTATTGAAAATTACTTTGCTGGTCACCAAGATACCAAGAGGACCCAATTGTACTCTGGGGAAATCATTATTATAAGCAATTCTTAGATCTCAAATAAATCTTAAGGCACATTAAGAAAGCATGAACACTATGCAAATATATCATTGCAGTTGTTATAAAACAGCAAAGCTATGCAGTGCTGTGGCCTTCCATACTATTACCTGTGTATAGTGAGTTTTTAGTTTTTAAAAGTGTTTAACAAATAAACTATCATAAGAATTAAATATTAATTTTTGATATAAGTTTTACATTTGCTTTATTCCATTTGCTAAAACCTTACACGTATTTCATGTTCACATTTTATTTGAATGTCTTACTAGTAAAATAGGTACATCTTTAGGCTGTTCTCCTTGATATAGTCTCTCTGACAATGGATATCCATTATTGACAAGATTTGCTGATTTTTAAATTATACTCTAAAATATACTTCAGGGAAGCCGGGATGGCTCAGTGGATTGAATGCTCACTTTGCTGCCCCAGGGTCTGAGAATCGAGGCCTGGTCTTGGCCCCAGGTCATGTGGACCCATATGCTGAACTAGGGTGTGCTTCTCATGTGGGGAGACCCCATTTTGGTTCCAGCTGGGGCAAACTTCCCATGTGGGAGGCCCCAGATTTGGCCAATGGCTCATGAGGGTGTGCCTCCCATGCAGGAGGCTCCCAGCCCAGTTCTTGCCCTGCGCAGCACCCACTCACCTACCTGTGTGAAATGAAACTATGTTGAAAACTAATGACATACCACTATGGAGACTGCTCTGGGGCCTCCCTCTTCTCTCTCTATCTAAAGCAATAAAATAAATCTTTAAAAATAATAAAAATACAATATACTTCATATTTTAAAGAAATATGCTATAAATACACCATTAAACTTTAAATGAAAACATTGTAATTAGGCAACAAAACATCTTATTTTTTCACTTATGAGTCAAACTTCAGTATTTTACTAAGATTTATTATTGCAAGCTCTGTTATTATTTATGTATATAAAAATATATAGGGTTTTTCTTTAGCTACTAAACTACTCATCTCTCAATCAAAAATATTCAAAAATAATCAATAAAAGATTTTATTCACAAGTTTATTGCGTGAGTTAAAATTATTTTGCCTACGCCAATGAGATAGTCCCTAAAATACTAAGGCCATATATATATTTTTAACTCATTCCCTCCAAGTGCATTCCCTATACAAGGTTCTCAATAATAGGCTAATTTCCGAGATGTCACCAAAATGGCGGCATGAGAGGAGCTCTTGAAACCTCTCCTGGAAAATCAACCATTTGAGCAACTAAAATCCAACCAGGGAATCCCTAGGCAATGCACAGCCTCTTCTGAGGAACCTACTCATCTCAAGAAAATGCCTAAAGCTGGAGAAATGGAGGCGAGTGAGAGAGAAAGAAAGGGAGCTGTGTGGAGACCCGCTGTGGAGCGCGACCCGGAGACCCACCCAGTGACGACCCAGAGGCTGAGCCGAATCCAGCAAAGGAGAGACGGACGGAGGTGGGAGCGCGGGGGGCGCGGGGGCGCGGGGGCACGAGTCCGGGAGCAGAACGACTCTGAATGGGCTGGGGGCCTGGAATGAACAGAGGCGGAGGCGCGGACGCCAGAGCGCAGGGTGGACGGGGAAGGCGGGTGTGGCTGATGGTGGCGAGAGGCCCCAGTGGGGGTACGGGGGGGGGGAGCAGCTGGGGCGCAGGATTGGAGGCCAGGGCATGGGGTGAAAGGCCTGAGCGAGGCACCAGCAGCAGCTGGAGATCAGTGCGGGTTACTGGAGTGAAGATCCAGCTGCTGGCACTTGAGTCCAGCAACTGGAGCCGGAGGCGGGTGTTCCAGTGGCTGGAGCACTGACACGGGGAGGGTACTAGTGGCTGAGGTGCAGAGTGGCCCTCAGTGAGGTGAGGCCCCACCCGGAGCACTGCGTGGCCTTGGACACGGAGCCTGGCTACTTCCCCTTGCTGTCTCCCAGGGCTCACCCTGCAGCCCTCAGCCATGGCAGGCCTTCAGTGAGCTGCTGCTGGGAAGCCGCCATTACCCTGTGACACAATCAAACCTGCACCTTGTCCAACAAACCCTGCCCCCACTCTTCCCACTGAAGCCAGCAGAGGGAAGCCACCATTACACTGTGATTCAAACAGACTTGTGCCTTTCCCAACAAGCCCCACCCCCACCTGTCCCTCTGAAGCCAGCAGAGGGATCTAGGTATGGCAGCTTCTGACAGCAGTGGGATCTCAGAGGCTTAATACCATCACCCACCATACCTTACCAAAGAGGAGACATACAGAGACCAGGGTGACTGAGTCAAAGAGAAGCCCATGTTTTAGGAAGTCTCCCACTGTGAGAAAGCCAATTAAATAAGACAAAATATTATAAGACATTAATACCAGTTAGGAAGTAAAAGAAAGATACCTTCACATCTACCAGGGGAAAAGTCCTCATGTTTGGTAAACAAAATGCTCCAACAGTGATGGATACCCCTTTGAACATATGGAATTGTATGAGCTAAATGACAGAGAATTCAAGGCTGCAATTATAAAAACACTCAAAGAAATCAAAACTGCAAGAGTACACAGAAGGAGATAAGTGATCTCAGAAAGGAAATTGAATCTATGAAAAGGATGCAAAAATAGAAATTCTGGAGATAAACAACACAATAAAAGAAATAAAAAGAAAATTCAAGCATAAGAAGCAGAGCTGACCAGATGGAGAAAAGAATTACAAAATCAAAGACAAAATTTGGAAACATCACAGAAGGAAAAAGAGAGAGATTTAAACGCTAAAAGAAATGAAAGATATCTACAAGAAATATCTGACTCCATTAGAAAAAAAATAATATAAGGATAATAGGTACGGTATTCCAGAAGGAGCAGAGGATGAGATGGGCACAGAGAATTTACTCAGACAACTAGTAGATGCGAACTTCCCAAATCTATGGAAAGAACTGGAACCTCAAATCCAAGAAGGAAACAGGACCCATAGCTACTTGAATTCTAACAGACCCTCTCCAAGGCACACTATACTGAAGATGTCAAAAGTCAAAAACAAAGAAAGAATCCTCAAGGCAGCCAGAAAAAACGATCACCATAACTACAAAGGAAAGCCAATCAGACTATCATCAGATTTCTCAACAGAAACTCTACAATCCAGAAGGGAATGGAACAAAGTATTCAAAATATTAAAGGAGAACAATTACCGGCCAAGAATCCTATACCCAACAAAGTTATCCCTTATATATGAAGGAGAAATAAAGACCTTTCAGACATACAAAAACTGAAGAAATTCTCCAGCATAAGGCCAGCATTTAAACAAATACTGAAGGAGGCGATTGGACCTGAAACAAAAAAATGAAAGTAAATAGGTATAAACTGAAACAACAAAAATATAAAAAGGGGAGGAAGTAAAGTCTTAAGTTTCCAAACAGAATGGAGATAAGAAACATTCTTAAGAAAAGGAACCACTGCATATATAAAACTTTCTTTTATATAAAGTTCATGGTAACCGCTGAAAATAAACTTAGAGTTGGGACACATAACAATAAAAAAAGAATACAGAAAAAAACAGTCATAAACACCATCATACTAAATAACCAATGGAAAGAAAAAAACAAAGAAGCAATTAAAAAAAAAAAAAGAGCTACTAGAAAACAAAAGATAAAATGGCAATAGGAAATCCTCATATATCAATCATCACCCTAAATGTAAATGGACTGAACACACCAATAAAAAGACACAGAGTAGCAAACTGAATTAAAGAACATAAAACAACTTTATGCTGTTTACAAGAGACACACCTCAGCCACAAGGACAAACACAGATTCAAGGTGAAAGGGTGGAAAAAAATACTCCAAGTAAATATCACCCAGAGAAAAGCAGGTGTAGCCATACTTATATTGGACAAAGCAGACTTCAGGGTCAAAAAGATAATAAGAGACAAAAATGGACATTTTGTAGTGATAAAGGGGACAGACAATACAACGAGAAGATATTACACTTATTAATATATATGCCCCCACCCAAAAAGCAACAAAATTTACAAAGCAACTACTAACAGATCTAAAAGGAGAAACTGACAAAACCACAATTATAGTAAGTGATTTAAACACCCCACTGACAGCCATGGACAGATCATCCAAACATAAAATAAATAAAGAAATATCAGATTTAAACTATACATTATAGCAACTGGACATAATTGACATTTACAGGGCACTTTATCCTAACACACAGGACTATAAATTCTTTTCTGGTGCACATAGGACATTTTCAAGGATAGACCACATGCTAGGACACAAAGGTAGCCTCAGCAAATTTAAGATCGAAATCATACCAAGTGTATTCTCCAGTCACAAAGCTATGAAATTGGAGATCAACCACGAAAAGAAAACAGGAGAAACCACATACACATAGAGATTAAAAAACATCTTATTAAAATAAGACTGGATTAAAGAAGAAATAAAAGAGGAGATTAAAAAATATATAGAAACAAATCACAATAAAAACACAACATACCAAAATTACTGGGATGCAGCAAAAGCAGTAATAAGAGGGAAATTTATATCACTATAAGCCTTTCTCAAGAAACGAGAAAAATCACAAATAAACAACCTAATATCACATCTTCAAGAACTAGAAAAAGAAGAACAAAAACCATCCAAAGTCAGCAGAAGAAAGAAAATAATAAAAATTAAAGCAGAACTAAATGAAATAGAGAATAAAAAAACAATAGAAAAAAGTAATGCAACAAAGAACTGGTTCTTTGAAAAAAATAATAAAATTGACAAATCCCTGGTTAGGCTCACCAAGAGAAAAAGAGAAAACACACAAATAATCTGAATTAGAAATGAAAGAGGGGAAATTACAATTGATACCACAGAAATACAAAGGATCATACAAAAATACTATGAAGGACTATATGACACCAAACTTTGCAACCTAGAAGAAATGGACAAGTTTTTAGAAATATATATTTTATCTAGACTGAATCAAGAAGAACTGAATAACCTAAAGAAACCAATCAACAGTAAGGAAACTGAAACAATGATCCAAACCTTCCCAAAAGCAAGAGTCCAGAACCAGATGGTCTCACTAATGAATTTTACCAAGCATTCAAAAAGGAACTAACACTTATCCACCTTAAACTTTTCCAAAAAATTGAAAAAGAGGCAATACTTCCCATCTCGTTCTATAAGACTAACATTACCCTAATACCAAAGCCTGACAAGGACATAAAAAAAAAAAGAAAGAAAGAAAATTATAGACCAATATTTCTGATGAACACCAATGTGAAAATCCTAAACAAAATACTAGCAAATAGAATACAACAATGCATTAAAAAGATTACACATCATGACCAAGTGGGATTCATCCCAGGGGCACAAGGATGGTTCAACATACACAAATCAATCAATGTGATACACCACATAAACAAAATAAAACATAAAAAATATATGATTATATCAATTGATGCAGAAAAAGCATTCAACAAGATACAATATCCATTTATGATCAAAACACTTAATAAAATGGATATAGAAGGAAAATACCTCAACATAATAAAGGTCATATATGACAAACACTAAGCGAATGTCATACTAAACGGAAAAAAACTGAAACGTTTTTTTCTAAAATCAGGAACAAGACAGGGATGTCCCCTGTCACCATATTCAACATATTGCTGGAGGTTCTGGCCAGAGCCATTAGGCAGGAAAAAGAAATGAAAGGCATCCAAATTGGAAATGAAGAAGTTAAACTGTCAGTTTTTGCAAACGACATGATCCTTTATATAGAAAACCCTAGAGACTCCACCAGAAAACTGTTAGAAACAGTAAATGAATACAGTAAAATTGCAGGATACAAAATCAGTGTAGAAAAATCCACAGCATTTTTATATATGAACAACGAAACTTCAGGAAAAGAAATGATAAATATGGTATCATTTTCAATCAAAACAAAAATAAAATATTTAGGAATGAACTTAACAAAGAACGTGAAAGACTTATACATGGAAAATTATAAGACACTATTAAAAGAAATTGAAGAAGATACAAAGAAATGGAAGGATATTCCATGTTCATGGATTGAAAAAATCAACATAGTTAAAATGGCCAATATACATAGTTTAAAAAGCAATATACAGATTTAATGCAATTCCCATCAAAATTCCACAAACATTCTTTCAAGAAATAGATTTTTAAAATTATCAAATTCATACGGAACCACAAAAGACCCCAAATCGCCAAAGCAATCCTTCAAAAATAAAAAATAAATAAGGCTGGGGGAATCACACTCCATGACTTCAGTCTATACTACAAAGCATCAATAATCAAAACAGCTTGACAGAGAAACAGACATATGGACCAATGGAACAGAATAAAAAACCCAGAAATAAACCCAAAAATATATGGACAGATAATCTTTGACAAAGGAGCAAAAAATATACAATGAGGAAAAGAAAGCCTCTTCATTAAATGGTGCTGAGAAAACTGGAAAACCACATGCAAAAGACTAAATCTGAACTGTGAACTATCACCATATACCAAAATTAACTCAAAGTGGATTAAGGACCTCCACATAAGATTCGAAACTATAAAGTGCATAGAAGAAGGCATTGGAACTAAACTTATAGACCTTGGGCTCAGAGAGTACTTCATGACCTTGACCCCAAAGCTAAGGGAAGTAAAAGCAAAAATAAATGAATGGGACTATATCAAACTAAAAAGCTTTACACAGCAAAGGACACCGTCAACAAAGTAAAAAGGAAAGAAACCAAATGGGAGAAAATATTTGCAAACAATGCTTCTGATAAGGGGCTAATATCTAAAATATATAAAGAACTCATACAACTCAACAACAAAACAAACAAATGATCCAATTAAAAAAATGGGCAGAAGACCTAAACAGACACTTCTCTCCTGAAGACATATGAACAGCCAACAGACACATGAAATAATAAATATGCAAAAAAAAAAAAGGCTTAGAAATGGAAATTGTGGATAGTAATAAGAAGACAATCCATTTTGTCTGAAGTGAGATTTTCTGAGTTATGTGTGTTTTGTTTAAGAAGTTAGGAAACATAATTGCTTTAGTCAGAGAATGACAGTTAGCAATTATGACATAAAAATCACATTTTTAAATATTTTGAGTACAAGTAATAATATACATGCTGATTTAAGTTCTTCATTAAAGAATAGAAATATTACATTAAGAAAAGGTACAATGTCACTACGTTCTTTGCGGCTGTAAAATGGAAAACAGACAATACAATTGTTACTGATTCTATTTTTCTCAATCCAATCTTGTTATTTGTCTTCTGAGTAATTACTCCAGACAAACATCTATTTTTTTTCTTGCTAATATCTACTTTTGTTGGCATATCATAAAAATATATAAGAATGAATAAATTTCAGATCTATCTCTTCTGTCTCACTTACAATACTTCGAAAATTATTAAAATCTAAATCATCTAGATTTTTTCCACCTTGAGAGGCCAATCAATTTTTAATGTCAGAATAGGAAAAATAAAGGAACACAAAGTAAAAGAATGACGTGATGCATTTATCATCTGTGCCCAGGGCAGTGTCACGGGGACACTCAGAAGCAAGGCAAAGGAAAGAGGCATCAGGAAAAGGGAAATATGAACAGAAAAGTGCAGCAATTACTGGACACCAGTGCAGTTAGTTTTCGAAGAATCACTGTACATATTAACAGCATCCCAGGCAGAAATTTTCAAGATGAATTAAATGCATCACATTTTTAAAAGATGCCATTAAGATGATAACTAAGAAGAGAACTCTGACTTTATAAGAAAGCAGTAATTGGCCATTTGCAAGATAGAACTAAACCATTCATTGTATTTCAGGATAAAGTGGCATGTCAGTCTTTCAGATGAAGTAACTGAGGTCTGAATATGGTAAGTGATTTATTCAAGTCATAGAGTTAGTGGGACAACTGAGACTAAAAATCAGTCATGAATTTCCAAGACTAAAACTAAGTCAAGGATTCTTCTTGCTCTGTTTTGATTTTATTTTCCTGAACAAAAATATCAGGCCATACAGTGCATTAAAAATAATTTTCCTGATCTGTAATTTAGTGACAAAAATTTCATACATATGAATATCAAATCACCTTTTATAATTCCTTTGCTATGTTAAACACAAAGCAGAAATGGTTTTGAAGATGGAATGTATAAAAATAAATTAGGAAAAAAAACTTCTTTGTTTTCTTTAACCACAAAATTTGTGGATATTATTTTTACACTTGCTCTTAAAATAAAATATTATAAAATCTAAGCTTTTTTTTAATACAAAAGACCTGTAAGTTAGAAAAAAAAAGTTTTTATAATTTTATATATTTAAAAAACTGATAAATCTTAATCCTATTTTTTCTCCTGCTTTTTAGTCACTAAAATTTTAGATATGAGATTTTACTGAATTTGTTTTTATTTCTATTTCAAAAAGATTAAAGCAAATGCATGTAGTAAAAGTCATGCAAGACCTTTTGTTTTTCTAATATTTTTTTGATAATAAAGAAAATTAAATTCAAAACAAGTTACCAAAGAAAAAATAATTCTTTATTATTTCCAATGACAGAGATTGTCTTTTATGTCCAAAACAGCAACTGATTAAACATCCTACAAAACTGACTTGACAATCTTCTAGAGTCCCATCTCAATAACTAGAGCCTAGAAGCTTTGGCTCATACTACAAACAAGTTTGCAGCTATGGAGTATGTTGAATGAGAAGCTTCTCTTGCCTCAACTATTATAGGCCAGGCAGACATAGATCAAGAGCTTTGTCTGGTGTATCAGGGAAAGCTCGCAGCAGCAGCCTTGCTTTTCCCCAATCCAGCGGGCTAAGAACCTGGGACTCATGCGTAAGTAAGAAATCACTGGTCTTCAGGTCACAATTATAGTATCTGCGCATGGATGTGTGTACTCACAAGCTTACACACACATATCTTTACATCCTCTCTCCTACTACAGTCCAAAAGACTTCAAGGAAATAATTTATTCACTGACATGTATAAAATTATATGAAAACATTTTTTGAATACTTATTTTATTATTTTGAGAGGTGAGAGAGATAGAGAAATGAGAAGAGAGGAGGGCTCAGAGCAGTCTCCACAGTTGTACATCACTAGTTTTGACATAGTTTCATTCCACACAGTTGGATATGGGGATGCATGGGGAAGGAACTGAACTGGGGGCCTCCCGCATAGGAATTGACACTGCAGTTCAGCATGTGGGTTTTGCATGGGCTGGGGAAGGGACTTGATCCCTGGACTTTGTGGTTACAAGGCAAGTGCTCAACCTGTTGAGTTATCCAGCCTCCCAAAAACATTTTTAAATAGTTGGAAAAGTTTTATATAATTCTTATTACACCTTGCTTCAAAATAATTTACAGAGAAAGGCATAATTTATAGAGATCAATTGCCAGCACATGTTTGGCTTGATAGTTTTTATTTTCACCAAATTGTCTATATTCTGTGATTACATATAACTTCTAGCCATCATGTCAGTGTCAATTATATCTACATTTGTAATGACCTAGATGGCCTCTTTCAACAATAGGAATGTATAATATAAACATTCTATCCAATTCATTTCCAGTGCAACCCTATTTTATTGCCATTGGTGATAAAATCCAGCCACTTTCTTAACAGCATTTTCAAGTCCTTTGCACAACCAACTCAGAAAAACTCAAACCTTGAATTAATTCAACCACAGTCTGCTATACCTTACCGCTACATCCTGCTAGAGAAAATGCATGGCCCCTGATTATTCCCTTGCCATCATTCAGATTTTCTACATTCAGCTTCTTTCCTCACCAGCCAAAACGAGGCCTATACCTTCACCACACTTCTCAAGACCTCAAACCACTCCTATCACCACCACTACTCATCTTTCACTTGGCAACAATAAATAGTCTAGCAAGTATGAGCTATTCTAACTGTACTGCTTCATGTCTATCTTCTTAGTACTACCTTCCTCGCTGTCTCAGACAGTGAAAGTCTTCCTCCTTTCTGAAGCTAACCAACTACTTCTAAGAAAAATACATCCCCTAATTTACCTCTGAAGTCTCAAATCATTTTTCCTTCACTCCATTTTGAATTCTATTTTTTATCCAATGAACTCATTTAAGTTACTCCTGTTTTCTAAAAACTTTCTTTTATTCCTATGTTTTCATCTCTTCTCTTCATGACAGTTGATTAAGTTTTATCCAAATGAGGACTTCACTTTCTTAACTCTCACCTTCCTTTCTTGGTGCTATTGTCACCTGTTTCTCTACTTCACACTCACTGACTTTGTTACTCCTTTACTGAATTATCTTCCTCCACATATTACTAAAAATTAATTAGCTATAAACTTTTGTTCTAGATGCTTAGCAGGCAATATAAATATTCTTTACTGAGAAAGTTATTGCTAAGTAGATGTACTTCTCCATCTCATAGGACCAATCTTTAAGCAGCTACACTTTCTGTGTCTCAGGATTGCTCCACAGAAAAAAAGAGGAATGAATTTATTTATCAACAACCATCTCGTATTGATCAGGGTTTCTTTTTCTATAATGTATTCATTCTCCCACATTTCTGGGTAATACCTTCATGGCAAATAAGAGGACCCTTGTCAGAGAATTCTTTGGGACAGAAGGCAAAGAGTTTAACACACACACACACAAATCTAAGTGTGGGGATGTGGTACTTTCTTCTTAGTGCATATCATAGTTGTAATTGATATTGTAATGATTTATTTAACTTCCCCACTAGCTAAGCACTTAAATATATCCTATGCTTAACTCAGTGCCTAAAACGTCCTGTGTCCAAGTACATATTCAGTGAATGAATTACTGAAATGGATCAAGTACCATTTGGTATTTATTGAAAGAATTGGTTCAGAAATCTGACAGACATAACTTTGACAACTTATTTCATTCATACCATATGATCTTGGTAAGTTCTTAAACTCTCAAGATTCTCATTTGTCATAAGTAATATGAAGATAATATGAAAAGATAATAAATACTCATAGATTACTTTGAGTTTTAGATAATGCATGCAAATCTCCTTGTATTGAACTTTGTACTTAGTGAGTTCATTGTTTTTAATATTTATTATTGCTTTTAGTTTTGTGATTATTGGAATTAATTTTAATTTTAATTATTAGCCAAGTGATAGGTGTACATGTTCTTAAAAGATCAAATAGTATTTCAGATTTTCAATGAAAAGTAGCAATGCTTGTTCCACTATTCTCTACTTCTAAATTCCGTTTCTCAGTGCCTTTCTAATATTTGATTTATTGTTACCTCTGTATTTCTAAACAATACATTTACATTACCACTTTTGATTTGTTTCAGGTGTTATTTATTAACTTTCTGTAATGGATGAGGACTGAGCACTCAAAAAATTATTTTAGTATTTATAACTTTAAATTCCTAGCCTCTCAAAAAAGATAAGACTTATTTTGAAATCTTATTCTCCACTAATTACATTATTGTGATTATATAATATTCTTAGATGTTGAACAATGTGCTGTGATTAATAACACAAAGAGAAAAAACTGTGATGACATATGCATTCTTTGGGTTTAATTTGGAGTAACTATTGATATTTGTTTAGAAATTTCTTATTTACCTATTATAAAAGCTCAGATAGAACTGTGAGAACTCCTTCAATATCCTCAAACATGAAATAATCTATTAGTCCAATTCATTTTTTGAGACATATCTCTTGGATGGTCATATTTTAATTCTCCTTTCCTAAATGGCTTTATACCAATAATCTTAGGAATCCTGAGATTTCCTTTCAATGTAATATTGGAAGTTCTTTACTCTTGATCTCATTTCCTTCTTCTCCAACTTCATGTGGCACTACTTTTTAAATCATTGAATATGCCTTCAATTAGTTTCCTGAAAGATTAAATAGCAAATAAAGTTTTTGAATCATTACATGGTACCAAATGTCTTATTTTAGCATCACCATTAATTTATAGCTTAGATGTATATAGAATTAATAGGAAATTGTTTCCAATATTTCCAATAGCCTTTCATGTCCTAATATTTTAGCTCTTTGTGATTTTACAAAAGTGAAAGGGCTAAGATTTATACTATGTAGGAATACTAAGTTATATAATTATTGAAGATAAAATTCTTCTGTTTTCAAAAACTTCAACTTAATTGAGGACTTTTAAAAATTGAATTCAATGAAAAATATGCTATTTAGGATGAATGCCATTTATTGTGTTATCTGAAATGGCCTTGCATATTTATTCCTTCTTTACTTTTTATTTTGAAAAAAAAAATTAATCCTACAGAAAATGGCAAGAGTGCAATAAGTTCCCAGATACCCCCCCACCCCCCACCCCAGGTGCACCAATTGTAAATTTTGCTATATCCACTTTTCCTCTCTTTCACTTTCTCTTAATATTTGTATAATATATACATGTGTATATAAATGTTGCTTATTTGTTTACTTATTAACGGATTCACTTGACATTTATTTATTTATTTTAATTGTTTTTGACAGAGAGAGAGAGAGAGAGAGAGAGAGAACTGAACTGGGGGAGCTCCCAGTTCAGCATATGGGTCCGCAAGGGCCGGGGCTGGGATTCGATCCTCAGTCCCCGGCGCCGCAAAGCGAGCGCTTAACCCACTGAGCCATCCCGGCTTCCCCCGGATTCACTTGAGAGTAAGTTGCAGATCTGATAATCCTACACCTCTACATATTTCAGTGTATATGCTCACAGAACAAAGCTATTCTTATATAGTCACAGGATACTTATAAAATTAAAGAAATTTAAAATTTATGCAATACTATTGTCTCTTTCAATATATTCAATATTTATCATATTATCTCAATAATATCTTTAACAGAAATTTATCCCAATAAGGATCCAATATTTTATCACACATTGTGGCAGTCTTTACATCTCTTCATTCTCCTTTAAACTGATATCATTCTTAAGCCATTCTTTGTCTTCTCTAACCCTGACCTTTTTAAATAATATTGAAATTGTTTAGGAAAAGTTATTTTATACTGTATTCCTCAATTTCTGTTGTCTTTTTCTGGTGAGTATGATATTTGATTCTTTAATTTTGTCCAAAAATGCTGCATAAAATCTTTTTTATAAAGCGTCTTATTTTTATTGTTTTTGACAGAGAGAGAGAGAGATAGATACAAAAGCAGAGAGAGAACTGAACTGAGGCACTCCCCAGTTCAGCACATGGGTCCGCATGGGCCGGGGTCAGGATTCGATCCTGGGTCCCCGGTGCTTCAAAGTGACCGCTTAACCCACTGAGCCATCCCGGCTTCCCCATAAGGCATCTTTTCACGAGGCATGTAATATCAATTGTCCCCATCATTGATGATGTTTTTAATCTCTGGTTAAGGTGATGTCCTCCAGATTTCTCTTGGATAAAAAAATTTTAAATAAAAATAAAACTTCTTTTGGAAATTTAGGATAAGAGAGGAAAAGCAACAGGTATGATTCAGGGTTGTCAGAAAGATAATTTTCACTAAAAACAATAATTCTTGTTTGATTAGGAATTAATTGTTTAAATATATATTTTTATTGTTTTTCACAGAGAGAGAAGAGAGAGAGAGAATGGGGAGGGCCCAGAGCATTCTCCACAGTCGCAGGTCCTCAGGACTGCACCAGGCAGGCAGGGGCTGGGGGCCTCCTGCATGGAGCTTGCCTTGGTGAAAACTGAACTGGGATCACACCCTAGTAACTAGTTCAACATATAGGTCCACAGAAGCCGGGGCTGGGACTTTATCCTCAGATCCCGAGGCTGCAAGATGAGCATTCAACTCGCTGAGCCATCCAGGCATTCCCTGATTATGCATTCTTATACAATATATTAAAGATTTTTACTTAGAAAATAACTTAGGGGAATCTCATTACAGTAAATATAAGCATATGTGCCAAGTTGCTCAATTTGAAATTTTCCTGAAGAAGTTTGCCCCCCGTGTTGTTAAAAGTTATATGTTACAGCTTGTTCAGGCAAAGCGCCTTCATATCAATTTGGTGTCCTCTATTTGTTGCTTAAAAAACAGGTATGACTTTTTCATTTATCCCCCAGTGATACTGTGACTAAAAGTTACTCTTAAAAGATCAGCGCATATTGCTTTCTTAAGAGTCTCTTTTCAAGGAACTGCCACATCCTTTAATACAATTTAATCAGAAAGGGGCTATCTGGGTTGACTTCATTATACATTCACACATTCAGTCACACCAACATCACTTTTCAAATATCGTCTCTTTCAAATGGATGCTGTTAACTTTCTCAACAGTAAAGGCATGGCATGTGATTTCCACCCATCAGTGTAGACTTAATAACTCACCCAACATATTATGGTATTATGCCAAGTTAGCACCTTCTTCAGGGAATGAAACTAGCAGCGCAAATCCTGACTAATTGTCAAAGATGCTAATAACCCACTCACCCTGTAAAATAAGGTGTGAGTGATGTGTGGCGAGCCCTGCACAAAGTCACAGCACTTGAAAATGCAACACTTAAATAAAGCCTAAAACTGATTATGCAGAGAGAAATGGAGATTAGGCAGAGAGTAAAAGTATACAGCTGGTAAAGAAAAAAAGAATTTGCAGGGATTTTTAAAATATTTTAGAACTGCAGCAAGACTGGTGGGGACTTGGGTGACTCCCTAGGAATTCATTATGGAGCCTTTACTTCTATGTCTCTAATGCAAATCCCCACCTGATTATTACATGTACAAGTCCTCACTGGTTAATAGCTGTTCACAGCTGGGGCATGAGAGCTGTGAAAAAAGGGAGCTCGATTCAGCTACTTCTGAGTGTGGAGGTACGCAGTAAAGTCTGGCAGTAATTAGCTCCCTTGCTGGTGGTCTCTGCAGAGAGACCAGAAGCTGGACAAATCATAGGATGTGAATTCTGAGCAGGCATTTCAGTCTGCTGGCTAGCTCCTACTTGGCTGACATGAGCTGACGGAGGTGAGATGGAAGGATTTAGCCGGCACTGTCGATCTGGTTACTCTGTATCTGGATAGAAGTCTCTTTTCCCTAAAGTTGTCAATTTTTCACCTTCCACCAACACGAGGCTTACATTAAGAGGAGACATATGTTCTTTCCTAATAATGCTGTTTAAGTGTGTGTGTGTGTGTGTGTGTGTGTGTGTGTGTTTATTGTGGCACAACACGTATTAACTCTTTCTACTCTTTCTAGCTCCTCTGAAGATCCGAGCAATGATTTAAGACTTCTGTACTACCAAACTCAAATAAGAAAATCCAGTTTTTCAGTTTGTCTATTAAGTCCCATACACTAAATTTGTTACGAAAGGAAATCATCACATGTAATTAAAATGTTTCTGGCTAGTGACTTGTACAAGCAATTATACCGCTGCAAAGGTAACCCAGAAAAAAAGATGGTATTGTGATTATTTGTGTAATAATGTGAATGTGATAAAATATTAAATCCCCAAAAAGGCAATATGAATATTCTCCAAGCAATGAGTTTTGTGACACAATTTAAAACATCAACATGACAAAAACACGGTGGGAGGAGAAATGAAGAAAAATAAAAAGGAAAATTATAAATTTCCAACTTCCAAATCATCTCTTTTAACAACAAAGGAACAAATTCTATACAATGTTTAACTACAGAAAAACCATAAAGAAGGAATCTTCTGTTTCTAGTTTCTTCTTTTTACTAATCATAAATAACAATAAGATAATGGTAACTGCTCACATCATTCCATAACTATTGCTCCCAGAATAGTTTACATGTTTTGACATGTTCCATATTGGGATTAGTTGTTTCAGTACAAATTCATCTTCCCAACAAAAAATAAACAATACAAAGTAATTCTAGATAAAAAGTATTATATATAGGAAATAACCTTCTTTATTATTTTGTATAAGATAAATATTTAAGCCACTTAAGAATACAGAAATATAAATTATCTTGTTCATTTGTTGCTTTCAGTTTTATATCCCACATATGATGAAGTCATACATTTCTAGACTTTTTTTGTGTGACTTATTTTGCTCAGCATGATAATCTCAAGATCCATCCATGTTGTTGCAAATGACAGTATTTTATCTTTTCTTATGGCTGAGTAATATTCTATTGTATATATGTACTACATTTTCCTTATCCAATCATCTATTAAAGGACACTTTGTACTAATGTCTTGGACACTGTAAATAATGCTGCAATAAATATAGTGTGTGTGTGTGTGTGTGTGTGTATATATATATATACATATATATATATACACACACACACACACATATTATGAATTAATGGTTTCAGAGTTTTGGGAGGAATTGCTGAGTCATATGGTAATTCTAGTCTTAAATATTTGAGGACCCTCCATACATTTTCCATAGTGTCTGTAGCAATTTACATTCCCACCAGCAATGTATAAGTATTCCTTTTTCTCCATAGCCTCTCCAACACTTGTTATTATAATACGTTTCTTATTGATAATAGCCATTCTAACAGGTGTGAGATATCTCATGGTAGTTTTGAGTCACATTCCATGGTATCTAGTAAAGTTGAGCATATTTTTAAAAACTCATAGACACAGGCAACAGTTTAGTGGTTACCAAAGATTAAGTGGGAAGGGGAGTGGTAGAAGACTTTTCTTTTTAATTGTTAAATTTATTGGGGTATCATTGATTGATAACAATTACACTGTTTCCAGGAGGACAATTCTACATTACATTGTCTACATTGCATTATGTGCTCACCACGCAGAATCAGCTCTCTTTCCATCACAGTATACTTGATTCCCCCTCCCCATTCCTCCCCCAGCTCTCCCACCCACCTCTGCTTCCACCCTCAAGCAACCACCAAGCCATTGACTGTGTCCATGAGTCTTTGCTTCTTTGTTACTTTCAGTTTTATATTCCACCTATAAGTGAGGTCTTACACACGAAAAATGACAAGGCACTAAAACAAATTGTAGAAGATACAAAGAAATGGAAGGATATTCCACATTCATGGATTGGAAGAATCAACATAGTTAAAATGGCCATATTACCCAAAGGAATATACAGATTTAATACAATTCCCATCAATATCCCACAGACATTCTTTCAATAAATAGATTTTAAAAATTATCAAATTCATATGGAACCACAAAAGGCCCCAAATCGCCAAAGCAGTCCTCCAAAACAAATAATAATAAGGCTGGGGGCATCACGCTCTGTGACTTCAGCCTATACTACAAAGTGTCAATAATCAAAACAGCTTGGTATTGGCAGAGAAACAGACATACGGATCAATGGAACAGAATCAAAAACCCAGAAATAAACCCAAAAATATATGGACAGATAATCTTTGACAAAGGAACAAAAAATATACAGTGGAGAAAAGAAAGTGTCTTCATTAAATGGTGCTGGGAAAATTGGAAAACCACATGCAAAAGAATAAATCTGGATTGTGAACTGTCACCATATACCAAAATTAACTCAAAGTGGATTAAGGACCTCCTCATAAGATCCGAAACTATAACGTGCATAGAAAAAGGTATTGGCACTAAACTTTTAGACCTTAGGCTCAGAAAGCACTTTATGAACTTAACCCCAAAGGCAAGGGAAGTAAAAGCAAAAATAAATGAATGGGACTATATCAAACTAAAAAGCTTCTACACAGCAAAAGATACCATCAACAAAGTAAAAAGGAAACCAATGGAATGGGAGAAAATATTTGCAAATAATGTCTCTGATAAAGGGCGAATATCTAAAATATATAAAGAACTCATACAACTCAACAACAAAAAGCAAGCGATCCCATGGGCAGAAGACCTAAACAGACACTTCTTTCCTGAAGACGTATAAACAGCCAACAAATACATGACAAAATGCTCAACATAACTAGCAGTTAGGGAAATGCAAATTAAAACCACAATGACATAACCACCTCACACCTCTTAGAATGGCTATAATCAACAAGACAAGTAATAACAAGTGCTGGAGAGGCTGTGGAGAAAAAGGAGCCCTCATACTTCCAGTGGGAATGTAAACTGGTACAACCACAGTGGAAGGCAGTGTGGAGATTCCTCAAAAAACTAGTAATGGAATTGCCATATGACCCAGCAATTCCTCTCCTGGGTATCTACCCAAAAAATCTGAAAACCTTAATCCGCAAAGATATATGTACCCCAATGTTCATCATAGCACTGTTCATGATGGCCAAGTTGTGGAATCAACCAAAGTGTCCTCTGATAGATGACTGGATAAAGAAGTTGTGGTAAATTTACACAATGGAATACTACTCAGCAATAAGAAAAGATGAAATACAGCAATGTGTGACAACATGGACGGGCCTTCAAAATATCTTATTAAGCGAAGTCAGACTGAAAGAAGACTTTGATAAAGTGGATCAAACATATTATGACAGAAGAACTGATTCTGGGTGGTGAGCAGACAATGCAATATATAGATGATGTATTATAGAACTGTGCACTTGAAACCTATAATTCTATTAAACCATATTATCCCAATAAATTTACTTTAAAGAAAGACAGAAATAAAGATTGCAACTTTCTGTTTTGTCTGTTTTTCTTTGTCAATAACTTTCTCCCCTAAAAATAAAATTAGAAACATAATCATAATTCTCATTTTAAATAATAAAAAAAGCTTTGTCTCCCTACCTCAGCATTTAAAACACATTCCACACAAACTCTACTTCCAGGAAAGATGAATATTCTCCCTAAAGTGTTCTTTGTTTTACAACTGTTTTACCATCAATACTTCCACTGTGCTAAAAACATACTCTTCCAAAATATACCAATTGTTGGAATCCTCTTACTCCTTTAAACCGACATCATGAAACAGAATCTGATTCTCCTTCAGCCCCAGTCACTATTATTAAGGAAATCTTCAGTTACTCTGAATCCAAGAGAATTTGTTACACTTACATTTTAAATAAAATTTTAGTTGTTTCTTTGTGTCTCTACCTTCTTCTAGCTAAAAAGTTTAAACCCTGTCAAGATTTACCACAATGCTTCACAAATAATAGATACTCAAAAATAGTAGAATTGGGGAAGCCGGGATGGCTCAGTGGGTTAAGGGCTCGCTTTGCAGCGCTGGGGACTGAGGATCGAACCCCGGCCCCGGCCCGTGCGGACCCATATGCTGAACTGGGGAGTTCCCCCAGTTCAGTTCTGTCTCTGTATTTCTCTCTCTCTCTCTCTCTCTCTCTCTCTCTCTCTCTCTCTCTCTCTCTCTGTCAAAAACAATAAATAAAATAGTAGAATAAATATATCTTTATGATCTGTGAATTAGTTAAAATTAACCTTATCTCAAAGAATCAGTCAGATATTCTTAGATATATTATGATGTACCTGTTGATTACACAAAGAAATTGAGTCACAGCAAGATAACTTAGAGAATAAGGATTATAGAACCATGTATTTAAGACTGAGGAGATGGTTTGATCATGGTATAATGACATTAGTATTAAAGCTTTTATTTTTATTGCCTCTGACAGAGAAAGAGAGAGGGTGAAAACCCAGAGGAGTCTCCATAGTTTCATGTCATTGGTTTTCTACATAATTTCACTGCACAGGTGGGTTTGGAGCTGCGCAGGGCAGGAACTTGGCCAGGAACTTGGTCAGGAGCCTCCCACATGGAGCTCACCCCAGTGAGAATTGAACTGGGGGCACACTCCAGTTCAGCATATTGATCCACATGGGCCAGGGCTGGGATTTGATCCTCATACCCCAGGACTGCAAGACAGGTGCTCAACTCACTGAGCCATCCTGGCATCCCCTATAATGATATTATTTTGCAAATTAAAAT
>PVKE010016570.1:0-31852 GCA_004027555.1 Craseonycteris thonglongyai | reverse complement strand
CTAGGAATAAACTTAACTAAAGAAGTAAAAGACCTATATTCAGATGATTGTAAGACACTAAAGAGAGAAATTAAAAAATATACAAATAAATGAAAAAAATAAAATAAAATGGAAACACATACCATGCTTATGAATAGGAAGAATCAATATAGTTAAAATGTCTATACTACCCAAAGCAATTTATAGATTCAATACAATTTCTATCAAAACACCAATGGCATTTTTCACTGAACTAGAACAAATAATCCTAAAATTTATATAGAATCATAAAAGACCCAGAATAGCCTAGCAACCTTGAGAAAGAGAACAAAGTAGGAGGAATCAAATTATACTACAAGACCATAGTTATTTTTTTAAAAAGCATGGTATTGGCATAAAAACAGACTTATAGATCAATGGAATATAATAAAAAATGCGGAATTAAGTCCATCTCTATATGGGCAATTAATCTATGACAAAGGAAGCAAGAATTCACACTGGAGAAAAGACAGTCTATTCAGTAAATGCTGCTGGGAAAACTGGACAGATACATCTTAAAAAATGAAATTAGATCACCTTCTTACACCTTAAACAAAAATAAATTCAAAATTGATTAGACTTAAATATAAGAGCTGAAATTATAAAACTCCTAGAAGAAAATACAGAACATAACTTTTAAGACATTACCCTTAATAGTATTTTTAATGGTGTTATCTCCTCAGGCAAGGGAAACAAAGGGAAAAAATAAATAAATGGGACTACATCAAACTAAAAAAGTTTTCATAGCAAAAGAAACCATCAACAAAACCAAAAATTTATCCTACAGAATAGGAGAAGATATTTGTCAGTGAGGCATCCAATAAAGTGTTAATATACAAAATTTATAAGAAACTGCTACAACTCAACACCAAGAAAAAAATAAAATAAAAAAATGAGCAAAGACATGAATGGACATTTCTCCAAAAGGACATACCAATGACCAATAAACGCATAAGAAAATGCTTAACATCACTAATCACTAGAGAAATGCAAATTAAAACCACAATGCGATACCACCTTATTCTTGTCACAAGGGCTATTATCAATAAATTGACCAACAACAAGTGTTGGCAAGGATGTAGAAAGAAGGGAACACTTGTGCACTGTTGGTGGAATTGCAAGTTAGTGCAGCCACTATGGAAAACAGTATAGAGGTTCCTCAAAAAATTAAAAATGGAACTAACTTATGATCCATCAATTCCACTGCTGGGTATTTATTAAAAAAAATTAAAAACACCAATTTGAAAAAATATACACACCCCTATATTTATTGCAGCATTGTTCACAATAGCCAACATATGGAAACAACCTAAATGCTCTTCAATAGATGATTGGATAAAGAAATTATGGTACATTTACACAACAGAGTATTACTCAGCCACATAAAAGAATGAAATCTTACCTTTTGCAACAACAAGGATGGAACTAGAAGTTAGTATGCTAAATGAAATAAATCACACTGAGAAAGACAAATATCATATGATCTCACTTACATGTGGAATCTAGAGAACAGGATAAATAAGCAATCAAAGCAGAAATAGATGCAAACTGATGGTGTCAGATGAAAGGAGGTATGGGCGATGAGTGGAAAGGATGAAGGCATTAGGAAATGAATATCAGTAGACACGTAGTAGGTACAGAGATGTGAGGTACAGTATGGGTAGTATAGTTATATTAATGTCTAAGAAGCTATACCTGATGTCAGGTGGGCACTGGACCAGTCTAGGGGAACCTTTTTTAAAATTATATAAATGCCTTCTCACTGTTGTACACCTTAAAGTAATATAAAATAATGTTAAATAAAAACTATTATTTAAAAACATATGTATATATATATGTATATATATATTGTCATAGGATGTGAAGCACAGCATAGGGAATATAGTCAATGGTATTGTAATGGTTATGTAAGGTATAAGATGGGAAATAGACCTGCTGGATTTATCACTATATAAGGTCTATAAACGTCTAAGCATTATGTCCTTTTGAACATGTAAAACTAATTTAAAAAAAAAAAGAAGAAATGTATTTCCTACCTGACCTCTTTTCCTCTGTTTTCTTTTTATCTCTTACTTATTTCTTCGTTTTCTTTCTCCCTCTCTCACTCTTTATCTCGAATTTTATTCACTTGTTCTTCCAAATACAGAATAAAAACTTCTATCAAGCTCCGTGTGAAGTCTCTACCTCATTGTAGTACATGCAGGCAAGACTGCATGCTCCTACAGATGTGGAGTAAGCTGTGGTGTATAGTTTTTTTGGCACATAATAAACACGTTGCAGCATAAAAACAAAACAAAACAAAAAAAAAACAAAAGTTTTTTTGGAACAAAAGTTCAAATAATTATTTTATGCATTTGTGATACTATGTGTATTTTAAAAAATAATATACTTCCCTTCTTTAAAACAATATTGTTCCCATTACTCATGTAGAATAGTTGAAGTTTACATTTTCAGTTTAAGTAATTTTAATATAGTGAAGTTGTTTTTATATACTGTCAAAGAAAATATCACATCTATAACATATCCTATTGTACTTCCTTCCATCAATCACATCTTCAGGGAAGTACATATACTTTGTTATAAGAAGTTAAGTATATGCAAGTTATACTAATAAGTTATGTGTAAGAAATGTCATGTTTGCCATACTTAATATATTGCAAACTGCATCTTTATATTCTGTGTTAGGAATAAATACAAATCTGATAAGCCTACTCCAGTGCTTTCAAACCTTTAAGGGCTCACCCAAGCTCTAAGAATCGGTTCTAAAATCTTTAACATGGTTTGTGCTACCCGGTAAAATGTGACACCGGTTTATGGCAGCCTCACCTCCCACCACTCACTATAATTCTGTCTCACTGGGTCCAGAGTGGTCTTCTAAAAAGTGAAATATATTTAGTTTAAAAGACTTCAAAGGCTTTCCAACAAGTAAAGAAAATTCAAACTTTTTGACATGAACTTAAATGACTGATGTGCCTTGGCTTCTGTCTAATTCTCTATTGGTTTCTGCTCACATTTCCTCCTATTCACTCTGTACACATACAACTTCTTCCAGTTCCTCAAACCTATTAAGCTTCTTTTACTGCAAGGCCTTTGCATTTTCTGTTCTAATCCCTCAGCCTCGTGCACAAGCTCTTCTCAAATGTCTAGTGGAGCTCAAAGGTCACTTTTTCAGAGAAAACATCACAGATCACTCTATTCAGTGTAGAACCCCCTTAAACCACTATTCTTTTTTTCACAGAAATAATATTTATGTGTATGTATAAGTATGCATATGCATATATGCATGAATATATATGTATACACACATACACACAAACACATATGCACATTCTGTCTCCTCCCTTTAGCATGTAAACTTTGTGCATGTATAAGAAGACATCTTGTCTGTAGTTCAATATTATATATTCAAGGCCTAGCATAGAAAACTACTTAATGTAATATTAGGTAGTTAAAAAAGTAAAAATTAAGCGTTGCTATGAATCACGACATCTATTGTATTAGCATGCACAGAGATTGCTTCAAGTAAAGTGTGACTAAAAATATTTAGATTATCATATATTGAGGGCTTATGTTTTATATTTCTTATTAACCGGCAGTGAAATTGTTAAAATTTTAAATCAATACATAGTTTTATGAGGTCAAAAATTATTCAAATTCTAAACTGTATAATCAGAATTCATACAACTGAAAGTTTATTCATTTTGAATCAATTTATTACTAGTTGCTTATTAGAAAAGTGTACACCAAGCATATAATTATTAGTCATTAATTTATAGAAGTTAGTTGAATAAATTCAAGAATTAAAAAAAATTCTTATTAATAAGGGTTGGGCAGGTCTTTTTTTTTTTTTAAGATTTATTTTTATTGTTTTGACAGAGACAGAGAGATACAGAGACAGAGAGAAGAGGGAGGGCCCCAAACAGTGTCCATAGTTGTACATCATTGGTTTTTCCACAGGTGGGCGCGTGGCTGCAAAGGAAGAAGTCTCACCTCAGTGAGAACTGAACTGGAGGTACTCCCCAGTTCAGCACATGGGTCCACATGGGCCAGAGCCGGGATTTGATCCTCGGTCCCCAGGGCTGCAAAGTGAGTGCTTAACCCACTGAGCCATCCCAGCTTCCCTGGGCAGGTCTTTTGAAAAAGAACATTAAAATACCAGGTCAAGAGAACAGATGTTTCAATTAACAGAAAAAAAAAGTTTCCTTTGTTCAATGCATCTTCAAACCGTAATATTAATGTGAATTTTGCCTTAATTCAGTGATAATTGTATTCTTCCTCAGATTGGGATAAATTAGCAAGATATGTGTTCAATGGTCTTATGTAGACTTTATAAGGCTACCTCTGTTGGTGCTCTCATGATCTTATTTAGAAAGATTATCTCACAAAAGTTGTTCATGAGTATTTCCAGAAAATAAAATACAATATATACTTACATCAAAAATTGGGGAAGCTGGGATGGCTCAGCAGGTTGAGCACTCGTTTTGCAGCCCCAGAGCCTGAGAATCAAATCCCTGCCCATGTAGACCCATATGCTGAACTGGGGTACTCCCATTCAGTTCTTGCCTGGGACTATGTGGGAGGTTCCCGGCCCAGTTCCTGCCCTGTGCAGCCCCATGCCCACCTGTAGAATGAAAATATATGGAAAACTAATACTGTTAACTATGGAGACTGCTCTGGGCCCTCCCCCTTCTCACTGTCTCTCTCTGTCTCTCTCTCTCTCTCTCAAAAAAAAAAAATTTAGTCTAGAGAAATCTCTAAGAGATTGGTTTCATATCTGAAATGTCAACATGATGTACCACCATCCTCAAATATTTTAGAATGCATTTCATACAAATATAAGGCAAATGCCAAAATCAAGAAAGTATTAATGTATTATTACCATCTAATATGCAGATACAACTCATATTTTGGCAACTTTTCTGACAATGCCCTTTAAAGAAGAATGTCCCAGACTAAGAATCATGTTTTGCTTTTATTTATTATTTCTATTTGGTCTTCTTTAATCTAAAAAATATTCTGTCTTTATTTGACTCTTATGACCTTTAAATCATTAAACTATTGAAGATTACGCACCAGCTATTTTCTGAAAGTCCTCTATTTAGTGTGTCTAAAATTTTCTCATGATTACTTTTATATTATACATATTTGCCAGGAAAACCACAGAAGGATGATGCTTTTGTCCATTGCATCCTATTAGGTGGTACACAGTTTCCATTAATCACTTTACTAGGGATATTAACTTTGATTGACTGTTGAAGCTAAGTCTACTGGTCTTCTCATTGCAAAATTGCTTTTTTCCTATTTGTCATTAATAAATAATTTTGAAATCATGTAAAACAACATGGTGGTTATCAAATTTTTAATTTATTTGTAGAGTCTAGGTATTCTATTATTAGTAATGGGTTATAATCTGTCACTATCATTATTTTCATGATGAAAGAGTTCTGATTTTGCCAGTGGATGTCCCTCAGAGTTGGCTTTTGTATCTTTATAATATGCCCTCGTCATTCTTTCAGTACTGCCTTGATTTCCTGCACAAAGAATATTCTGGAGAACATACTTATATACCCCACCCTTCAAATTATATTTCACCAAAAATCCTTGATTATGTTAAGCAGAGAATATATAGAAACCAAATCTAAACTCTACATATGTGTTCTCATTTTTATTAGGTTGTCATGACTCCCAGATCCTCTCAACAAGCAAAGCTGGAGAAAATATATTTGAGTGTACACACACACACACAGTTATGTTTTTTTCTATTTATATCAATCTTGTCTAATAGAACTTTGTAATTATTTAGACTGCATATTTATGTAAATACACAAAATATAGCAATAGAGATGCAACTAACTAAATACATACAAAATAAGTAGATGAATTACATGTGTAAATATGTATATGTCACTTGACAAATGTTCCAACTTATCAATTTTTTAACTTTATATTTCTTTATTGTGGTGACATTGGTAAAAATTATATTGGTTTCAAGTATACAATTCTATAATACATAATCTATCTATTGCATTGTATGTTCACCACCCAGAGTCGGTTCTTCTTCCATCACCATATATTTAGCCCCTTATACCAGTTATCAGTTTTTCATCTCTGGCCTCTAAACTACCCTTTATTTTCTTGTTTAGTGAAATGGTTTCTTCTTTGTCTGCAGGGCCAATGATAAGATGGCCCATTAGAGGGCACTGGAAATACACTGAAGGGCATAGGGCTTTTCACCTGGGTTCCAGTGAGCTTTTCTCTCTTCTGTGACGCTGATGCCATTGAAACTCATCCCAGCAGCTACAGAGAAACTGGAGGTAAATAGAACGACAGGTGAGCTTTCTAGAGATAATCTATCAGAGGCTTCATAGTTACTTTGGTAGTGATTTAACCTGGTTTCCTCCACCTGACTTCCTGAGGGTAAGTTCCAAGATTACTTGGCTCTGAGGTAGCTGTTACCGGGTGAGTTCTGCAGGTGCCCAACCAGCTTCCCAAGAGTTCAATGGTATCCCTCATGAGAGGCCTGCCAGCAGTTTCCTGAAAATCCAACCAGTACCTCAGCTAGTTTCCTAGCAAATTCAACACCTCCTTCCTCGAGGAGAAATTCCCAGAAAAAATCTTCAGCACTCTGGCAAAAGATTCCCTGCCAGCCTTTGTCCAATGCCTGTGAGGTAGCTCTTGGTTGAGGAAACTAAACAGACTTCTCACCATCCAGTGGACTAGAAACATACCCTTTCCAACAAGATCTGAATCCCAATGTTGGCCAGTCCTCACCCACTTCCAGAAAGTGTTCCTTTCTTAAGTTCTCTCCCTCATCCCAGGATATTTACCATAGATTTTTAAAAATTATACCTTTATACTAAGCCTTCTCTGTTTATCATGTGGTTTGTAAAGCCTGACTGAAACTAAATTGATAAAATATAGCAATAAATGTAGGTCTAATTAGGTGTACTTATAGGTGTGTGTGGGTGTATTTGAACACCCACAGACACATGGTGTATACTATATATGTACATATATGCAAATGTGTATATACATATATATTCTGTACTATCCAATATACTACAAACCTCATCAAACTATTTTATACTTGAAATATGGCTATTGTGATAGAAAAACTGGACAGTTAATTTTATTTAAGTTTAATTTAATTTTAAACAGTTACATATTGCTAATGCCCTTGGTACTGGACAGTGTGTATATGTACATGCACATAGTCATAAACATACCAATTTACACCTCTTTTTATTTCTCTATTTATATGTATTGTCAGTTAAACACCATAGGGATTATTCTACTGATCATGCTTTCCAAATTTGTGTTCCCTTACTCCAAACATACTCATATATTTACTTATTTGCTCAATTCCTTTATATGTACTAAGTTTTTTTTATGATTTCCTCCTCCTCATTTTCTTTGGAATGTGCACTTGGGTTGACCTATCCTTTGCCCCTTAATAGGTGCTGCTATCTTTCTATGCAGATGCACCTCACTGCTCTGGTTCCTCAGCTACACCAGTACACCCTCCTCACCCAAATTAGTACACTGCACTTAGAAGCCTTCTCATGCAGATATGCTCCTTTCTCAGGCTCTAATGCTCCACTTGAAGTGAACTTCCTAAGGCCACCCTCTTCATTGCAATTGAAGGCTATCACTGTACCAAGTTTTAGCTTCAGAGATATCATTCTCATACCAATCAGATGTTGTGCACCAAACTATTGTCTTTTGCAGATGTCCTATTCACTCTGGGCTTTGACACCTAGTGCCAGACATCATGGAAATTTACTCATCCTGTTCAGCATTTGACGTGCTTTTCAGGACTGTGATATGTTTCTCTTCCACACTAAACACAGATCCTTCCCTTACTCTGCTCCAAATACTGGTTTTGGACTGAATTGCTGAGAAAGAAAATTAAAAGGAAGAAAAAAGTAAAGAGAACTGTTTTTGCTTTTTGGGGGGTGGGGGTGGGGGAAGTTCTTTCTATTAACTAATTAACAGATTAATGTTGAAATCTTGAAGAATGATGGTGGGATCATCAATGTACTCTGTACTATTTTATCAATTTATTCCCCTTGTGTTTGAGGTATTTTATTAGTTGTATCCAGGATATATATTTTAGGAGACAAAACTTTTCCCATTGTATAATGGTGGTCTCCATCTCAAATAATACTTTTTGTTGTAAAGTTTATTTTTATCTGATATTAATGGTCCAATGTAATTTTATTTTTGTTCATCAAATATTCATTTTCCCCTCCCCTCACAGGAGGGCTATGCTCTCCCAGGATAGATATTAATTTTGGCTATGTGATATTCTTTGCCTAGTGGTATTATGTGAAAGTGACAGTGTTTCTGCTCCAAGTAGAGTCTTTAAGAAGACTGGCAAGTCTCTATCCATTCTCTGCCTCTACTTTGAGAAAATATCATAGAGAAGGTTCTTCAATTTACATGCAGAAAATATAATGCCTGTGAACCAGATCTGAACCCAGTTTAACACCTGGAGCAGAGTTGTACCAGTCAGTATTCAGTCCAGTGAGATAAAAATGTTTGCTATTGAAAGCCATGGGAATTGATGAATTTTTGGAAATTAGATTAATGCAACAAAAGTTGGATAATATACTTGCATTGTAAACCCTGAAAGGTGTTTTTCTTTTTCTTTTTGTAATAACAGTGCCTGACTCAAGCTTTGATTGCCAAACCCGTCCTCTGCAAAGAGGCATCTGCTTCAAAGAGTGCTATCTCCAGTAAATGCATTGTCAGCCACAGGACTAGATAACTACCAGAACACCTCCCCAAACTGAAGGTCCTTTAAGAGATTTTGGTTCGTTTCAATAACTTACATTTGGCATACTTATTTTTTCTTTTTCTTTTCCTGGCTTTTTATTTCTCCTCTGATGTTTTAAATTCACTAATAAAGAGTAATTCACCAGCTTTAGCCCCAATAAAAGCAGAACCCCAAGTTATTGCTGTAGCTAGCTCCCTCTCTCTGTCCCTCCCTACCTCCACCCCTACCTCATCATCTGCACCCTGGCATAACTGGTAGGCTTCTGGGGCTGTAAGTAATAAACACTTTCTTTCTTTCAAAGTTTCCTGATGGTATTGCTGAAGGGCATCTTGCAATTGTAAGATGTCCAGTTGTAACATTGGTTTAGAAAGGAGTTATGTGTGCTAAGTTCACCAGGATCCAGGTAAGGGGCTCCCAGGAATTTCTAGCCAGTAACATTACTATGAGTAGAAGGGTACGTTGCCAGAGGGAAATTGAGTCTGGGCTTGTGGTGCATGTGCCGTTCAGCCAATAGACTGACATAAGAGTTGGGTCATAGAATAAGCATTTATTACCAGGGCACCAGTGGAAGAAAGGGAAGGAGTCTTTATTTAAAAGCTACATAAGGGAAAGCCGGGATGGCTCAGTGGGTTGAGTGCTCACTTTGCAGCACCGGGGACCGAGGATCAAATCCCGGCCCCGGCCCGTGTGGACCCATGTGCTGAACTGGGGAGTTGTCCCAGTTCAGTTCTCTCTCTGTCTCTGTATCTCTCTCTCTCTCTCTCTCTCTCTCTCTCTCTCTCTCTCTCTCTCTCTGTCAAAAACAAACAAAAAACAAAAACAAAAAAAGCTACATAAAACATGCAATGAGAAATAACCCTGCTGCCACCCCTAGACCTATCCTAGACTGCCCCAGATCTCTTCTCCTATTTAACAATACCATCCTTTGGAGAACACAAGTGACTGAAGAACAATCTTCATGCAGATGCCCAAGGCAGTGAAAATCGAAGTCCAAAAAGCCCAAGCAGAAAGGAAAGAGACATCTTTGCCCTCCCTGCATTCACTGTCCTTTGGGAAGCACAGGCAGCTGTGGTTGAGACCCTCAGGTGAACATCCAACCTCCACAAGAGGCTAACAGAGGAGCTGTCTCTCATCTTCCAGCCCAGCCAGCCCAGCACTGAGCATGAGCACCGCTAACTTCTGTCTGCCAGTCTTCACCAGCTACGTACCCAGGGCCCGGTGCCGGAGCCACTTGGTGTGCCTAGCCGGCTGCTTCCCACTGATAAGAGCTCTCTGCAAAACCTCCATGGCCTCAGGGATCCTTTCTGCCCCACTTCTCTTTTTTATATGTCTGTCCATAATTGGCAGGAGGGCCCCTCTTCACCTGTCAATCAAGGCCCATTAGCACTAATTATTCACATTCACCAGCCTGTAGAGCTTCTGTTCTTAATTGCAGTCCCTTAACGCTAATTGCACACCTGCATCTATCTTCTCCTCCTCGCCCACCCCAGCTTCTTTCAGAACGGAAGGAAGACCAGTGAGGTGCCTTGCCCACTTGCCTTGTCTCCTTCTTTAGGGGCCCTCCCTTCTTCACCCTACTACAGGTAGGCTAAGTAGAACACAAAACAAATTTTCATTTATCTTTTTTGTTTGTTCTATTTTTCTATGTTTAATTTTCATCCATTCTCCTATCTTTGATATCTAATTTATATCTCCTCCGTAATAAGAAAACTGTATCTCTAAAATTAATCTGAATACTGTATTAGCTATAGCATAATTATCTATCTTGATACATTTTATAATGTAGTATATGTGCTATTTTATGTTAAAATTTACTTACCAATTAATAAAAATAAAATTAGAATAATATTGTGGAATGTAAAAGTTAGCATCCATGTTTAATATTCTCATTTTCAGCAGGTTTATTTTTTCATTTTTTGGCTGAAAACTTACTCAATATTGAACTATAATCTAAACTTTATTTTGATAATATGTATGTCTCAGTAGTTAACAGGTCTACTTATAGATTTAAAGCAAATATATTTTGAACCTATGTCATTTACTAAAATTAGTTAAAATACCTTCATAATTATCCACTAGAATTTTCAACCTGGGAATCTACTATGAAAAATAAATAGCTATGACAGACTACACTATGAAGACAATTAAATATTATCAATTATTTATTTCTTACAGTATCATAATGAGTTTTTATTTTTAGGATCTGTAGTTCACTATAATTGTTTAAATCATCCTCACTTTTATTTAAAATAATAGTAAGTATGTGATTCCCATTATCTTAGTTTTGATATTTAGACTTCTGAAACCAGATTATCTATTCGTATAAAAATTTATTTTATTGTTTTTGACAGAGACCAAGAGAGTCAGAGAGAAGGGAGAGAGCCCAGTGCAGTCTCCACAGTTCCACATTATCAGTTTTCAATATGGTTTCATTTCACACGGTGGGCGGGGGCCCCACAAGGCAGGAGCCAGGCTGGGGGTCTCCCCCATGGGAGGCATGCCCCCTTGAGCCAGGGGCTGAACCAGGGGGCAAGAACTGGGGCCTCCTGCATGGGAAGCACACCCCAGTTCAGCATATGGGTATGCACAAGCTGGGGCCGGGATTCGATCCTTGTTTCCCAGGGCTGCAAAGAAAGCGCTTAACTCATTGAGCCATCCTGGCTTCTCCTATAGTATCAATTAACATTAGTTTATCCAATTTATAGTGAGACTTATAAAGGGACAATAATAATCTTTGGACTAATAGTGCTTTCTGAAATATTATATAATGAGCAAAACCAAGAAATCAACCAAATATACTTGACATGCTTTATTTTAGTTTATAAATTTTGGTTTTTACATTATTGATTTTTTACCTATTTAATAAAACTGTTTCTTTGAAAGAAAACAAGATACCATTTTGTGCACTGAAATCAGTAATTGTGTTTAAAATGCTATGCATTTTTAATTATGAGATTTTAATCTATATGTGGAGATTTGAGAACTAAAGTTGTGTTTAATTTCTAGACCAGAAACCCTCTTGGCAACCAAGTCTGTATTCCCTATTCAGTCATCTTTATTTTTCTATTAATAAAATGATTTATGAGATTAAACTTTCTTTCCCATATGTTGAGATTTTGCCAAGCTAATGGATAGGAACTACTTCTTTTTTTCTAGTCTGTGTGAAGCAAACAAAGTAAAGAAGAGCTAACAGAATTTCAAAAGTGTCAATCAAACAGCAATTGCAAAGTTGGGAAGCAAAAAGCAATGCCATTCCTGACAAGCTGACAATACCTACAGCTCTTGATAAAAATCACTGTGAGTCTGCATGACTACTAGCATAGGGTGATGTCTGACAGCTGACTTATACAAGTGACTAAAGAAGGCACTAAAAGGAATGTGAACATATTAAAGACAAAGGAAGCAATAGACCATAAGAAAAGGTGATGAGTATCTCCTTTTTTTACAACTGCCATAACAGCCACCCTTTTTTATTTAAACTTCTGTATTATATTATCTAAAACAAATAAGCCTGTGACAAAGAAATAATAAAATAATGGACTGTGTAATAGTTTGTTTAGCTGTTTATTATTTATTATCTCTTTCCACTAGAATGTAATCACCAAGTCAAGTATTTTTGTCTGACACACTGAGCCCCGTAACCTCCACCAGTAGAATAAGACTTCACATCTAGTAGACATTCAATAAACGTTTTTCGATTGCGTGAATAAAGTAAACCAGTGATGTATTTGTGTTCAACTGTCAAAGCTTTCCACAGAAGCTATACTAGTGGTTTCATTTGAATTTTGAATACAATATAAAAATAGTACAAAAAGTTTAGTTTCTGTCAGAGTTATTAAAAATGTATAGTTGTTATTAATGTATACACATATCATTATCATCCTTTTGATATGTCCTATTGAATTTGTTAGTGATTCTATTTTGGAACTATAAGTTATTTTTAGTGTGATATTTATTGCTTTTACAGTGTACACTTGATCTTAGCCAAAAGGTTGAGAAGTATCACTCTTATAATGTAAAGTCTTATACACAACATTATCTGTCATTCTTCACTCTTGGACTCATGAAAGAATAAAATCCCCAGTCTTGTTTTAGTCAAGCAGAATCATGTGACTAATGCAGATCGGTGGACTATGAGCAGAGTGGTATTTTTTCAATTAAACATCACAATAAATGACATTTATGTACCACAAAATTAATGAGAAAGAACATTGTCATTTTCTTTGAAGATACTTCTTCAGCATAATGCTTACTGGCATGCAATGCTTTATTTTTTTTAATTCTTTCATTTCTTTTTGTTTGCATTCATAAATAATTCTTTGTAGGTTTTACAATGTATGAATATAGCCATGCTATATGTTTTCCTCAAAGACATTTTTTCTTAATATTATTTTATTATATATATATTAGTTTTATATATGTATATGTACTCAATACATACACACACACACACACACACACACACACACACACACACACACACACATATTGAGAGAGAAACAGAGAGAGAGCAACAGAGAGAGCAAGATTTTAAGAAATTTGCTCATGATTGTGGGACTAGACAAACCTCCTGCAAATTCTTACAAAAGTTGATGTTGAAGTCTTGAATCTAAACTCCACAGGAAAGGATATTGGAAATCAAACTAAGAAAACTTGCTCCTATTGAAGGAAACATCAGTCTTTGATCTTTAAAGTTCTTTAGCTGATTAAATGAGGTCCATCCACATTGTTGCAGATTATCTACTTGAATTTTACTAACTTAAGTATTAATCACACCTAAAAAATACCTTTATGTTACCATTTAGGCTGGAAGCCATATCCTAACCAGGTTGACACATAAGATTAACCATAACACTATACCCATTGTCAATTTGGCACCCATACATTTTTTAAACCATACTTAATCTCCAAATGAATAAAATGACAAACTGATACTTCTCCCTAGCACGATGTAACTATCCTGCATACTACTTAAAACTCCATCACTTCCCCAGAGGAGGATAAATAGTCTTTGGGTAATATTCATGTTTCTACTTTTACCCTGTAATTTAAATACTATGATGTGAAGTTAATATTTATTTAGTTATAGGCTAAGGGTATAATAAAGGGAAGAAAAATGATTAACATATACATACACACAATCATATTCATACAAAATAAGGAAGAAATACTGAAAACAATTACAGTCCTTATTTCTGCAACTGATCACTGGGCAGTTAAAACTACCTACTTTCACTGCCCATTTGCCAATTTTTGTATTTCCTTTGTGCTCAGCAAGCAACTTATCTGGTCAGTCATAATTCTTTGAGTGCTTTCTTAGTCTGATTTTTGTTTTGTGGCAAGCATATTGAACATTAAATCTACATGCTTATAAAATTTTTAAGTGTACAATGCAGTATTTTTAACTATAGGAGGCATTTTGTTGCACATAATGTCTCTAAGAGATATTCATCTTGCAGAACTGAAAATTTATACTTATTGAACAATTCCCTATATTTTCCTCTCCCTAGTTTCTGGCAACTACTATTATATGAGGGGTGGGGGAGATCCAAAAACAAAACCAAACAAAATTTATTTATGAAAAATTGTGTATTTACTCTTACATGCTTAAACTTCAGTCACCTTCAAAGTATTCTTCTGTTGATGCAAAACACCTACCAAGATGCTTTTTCCACTGCTCAAAACAGTTTTTGACCACATCTATTTTGAGAGTTTTTAGTGCTTCTGTCGTTTTTTGTTTGTCCTCTTCCACATCAGCACAATGTTTCCCTTTGATGATTTATTTCATTTAGGGAAACAAAAATGATCACTCAAGTCAAGATCAGGTGAATAGGGTGGGTGAGGCAGGGGGGTAATGCCATTTTTGGTCAAAAACTGTTGAATACTCAGCACAGTATGGGCATGTGTGTTGTTCTTGTGAATCACCCATCCTGAAACAGGCAAATGTGTTGAGACTACAAAACAAAAAAGCATCAAATAAGAAAAACAACAACAATGACTAACTCAAGCTGAACACAGCTCCTAACATTGGTCTTGGCCAACATTTTTTTTTTTTATATGATACCAAAAGCACAAGCAACAAAAGCAAAAATAGACCAGTGAGACTATATCAGACTAAAAAGCTTATGCACAGCAAAGGAAAAAATCAACATCAATATACAGAATGGGGGAAAAAATGCCAAACCATAAATGTAATAGTGATTAATAGTCAAAATATTTAAGGAGCTCCTACAACTCAATATAAATACACACAAACACACACACACAAATGAGCAAAGGGTTTAAATAGACATTTCTCCAAAGAAGATACACAAATAGTCAACAGGTATATGAAAAGGTGGTCACCATAATTAATCATCAGGGAAATGCAAATCAAAGCCACAGTGAAATATGACCTCATACCTATTAGAATACCTATTACAAAAAAAAAGATTATAAGTGCTGGTGAGGCATAGAGAAATTAGAACCCATCTACTTCATTGGTGGAAATGGAAAACGGTGCAGCTAATAAGGGAAACAGTATAAAGGTTCCTCAAAAATTAAAATAGAACTACCAAGTGGTTATGGTATTTACCTGGTGGCATAACCCGAACTCATTCCTAATGGATCTAGAAGATGATTAGTTTTCTTGACTGAATTGGGTTATTTAGTTTTTTCATTAACTTTAATCATAGGGCTTGGTAATATTAAGAGATGTCCTCACTGGTCTCATCTGTCCCATACATATTCTTCCACCTTTATTGGTTAATGGCAGTTTGAATTACCTATTATAGTATGCATCAATCATCTCAGCCAAAAAATTCAAATTGTCTATTCTTATTACACACTCCAAACTCAGGGAAATAACCACAGGTTATGTTAGTGGACCACAAAATTATCTGATCTGAGTTAAAACTACTGATCATCTGACCTCCGTAGATATGCTCTGGTTAGTGAACCATGGTGATATTCTGAGACTCCTGAAAGCAGAGTCAATCAGAATCAGCATCCACTAATCATGAAAAGTTTTATCATTTTCTTTTTCTCAAAGCACACTCTGTGAAGGTCCATAGTTCCCTTTGGGAAAGGGTGGGAATAAGATTAACAACTTCAGGTTTGTGAAGTAGTAGTCATTCCTTAAAGTTATGGTTCTGTAAACCAGCTCAAAACTGAAAATTGAACGAGGGGCTATGGCATTGAATTTTGTGTGAATTGTTCTTATAGTTCAAATTGGAGTCTTGTTCACTAAATACAGAACTCTTTCACTTATGCTAATACAGATCAAGAAATAATTTCAGGGGATGCTAGAATGGCTCAGCTGGTTGAGCGCTCAACTTATAGCTCTGGGGTCTGAGGATCGAATCCTGGCTTCAGCCCATGTGGACCCATATGCTGAACTGGGGTGTGCTTCCCAGTTAAGTTCTCACTGGGGCAAGACTCCTATGTGGAAGACCCCAGTTTATCTCCTGCCCCAGGTGTGCTTCCCACGTGGGAGGTCCTAGGCTCATGGGGGTATGCCACCCACGTGGGAGGCCCTCAGCTATTTCTGGCCCTGCACAGCCCTGGGTCCACCAATGGAATAAAAACTGTTGAAAACTAATGAAGTGCAACTATGGAGACTGCTCTGGGTTCTTCCCCTTCTCTCTGTTTCTCTGTCTCTCTGTGTCAAAAACAATAAAAATAAATCTTTAAAGAAAGAATCTCATAGATGATCTATTTCATTTTAGAGACAGCATATCCAACCAGCCAACACCATAGGTCAATGCATGTCAGAACATTCTGATTACTTATTTGACTGTGTCATTCATTAAAGTAATCATGTCCACCATGCCTTTAGCACTTATGTTCAGCCACTTGGTTCCCAAAACCCTGAGAGTTAATTATCCTCAATTCATTTATGTCTTCTTATTCACAGGCAGCAGTTCCTACTATAATTTATTACTTAAAAAAAAAAGCAAGTAACAAATAAAGGTGTACAGCTAAGATAATTTAGTAAAAAATAATTGAAAATTCAAATTTAAAAAGACATAAAAATGAAATTATATTTTATGCTACTTATATCATAATAATTCCTAAAATAATAAAATAACATTTAATATTTAAATATTTTATTTTCTGGGGTGTCATAGTTAGCATATATGTTTATCTCTACAGTTTTAAGACATGCAAAGAAATATCATATTAGGAGTGTTAAAGGACAGAGTCAGAAAGACTTTTACACTGGACCACATAAAATAACTGTTTAAAAGAAGGACCCTCTCCCTTTTAAGTCTACAGTTTCATAGCCTATAATTATTTCATATGGTTATTAGGGATGGTTTATTTTGCTAGAGTGTCATTTTTTTACAGCTGAAAAAAAAACTTTGAAAAGTTACAGAATATTTTAAAGTAGCGTATATTTAATACATGCAAGAAGCAGGTACCATTGTTGATTAAAAGCAAACAAAAATTTTCTGTTTATAATTTTTATTTGAAACCATCTTAATTCTCATGCATACTGGCAGTAGGGTATGTTAATATCACACAGAACAGAGACCTTTCAGTTTTTATAAATCAAAGAGAGTTAATGTCAGAGTGATATTTTACAAAATATGCTTCCACAGAGGAGTCTGACTATATTTCATTTTCAGTACCAACACTGACTACCCTAATTATCAACACTCCCAAGCCACTATCAAGGTATCATCATCCATTTTCACTAGCAGTTTGTCTTCTATTCTTTGTCCTTTATGTGTTCTTCTACTATATCTTTCTGTTTCCTTACAAACAATAGTAGATTTTAGCTTACTACAAGTTTCAAACAATCCATCTATAATATCATTCATTACTCCAGACATTTTCAGCTAAAATGGAAGTAATTAAGATTTGAGCAATGTATACCTTTAGAAATGATAATGATAAAATCACAATTATTTTTTCAAAAATATTTGCTTTTTTTGATATCTAACAATATCTTCCTTTGCCTGATAAAACAATGAACTTTACCATAAATTAAATAAACTTCATGATTAAATGTTAGAACTGATAAATGTATGAGTATTTGAGAATAATGGTAAAGACAGTATTGCTTTAGGTTTATTTTACCCAAATATAAGCTGGCCATAACTGTCATTTAGTTATAAATAACAATGCATTGGTACTTTTTTCTTTTGAACTTGAAATATACGGAAATGTCTCCTTTTCTATTTAATGGGGGAAAAAAATCATTCTTAAGTTTTGAGAATTTCTGTTCATTCAAAAGTATGTAAGAAAAAAACTTTTTTTGGGGTAATTATTTTGCTATGTATAACGAGTTTATAGTATATGTAAGATAATAATTTCCACTTAGTTTTGGTCATATTGTTATTACTAGTACAAGTTTTCTTTGAATTTATGAATATTTAGAAGTTAGATATTTAGAATGGCTATTTTTTGAAATTCAATGAGACTTGCTCCATCAAACTTGGATCAGTTTTCATAAATATTTCTTATGGAATTAATTTAAAAAGTGTACCTTGCAGTTGTTAGGAGCAGTGGTCTACATGTATAAATTGTGCCCAGCTTCCTTACTATGTGGTTAAAATATTTTATAATTTGCCAATCTGTATTGAGAAGTACGTTGTATATGCATTTATTCAGTTCCTGTTAGTATATATAATATATATTTATTATATATTTAATGTGATTTTAATAAGAGATACTTCGGCAAAAACAAAAAGAACAAGAAGGCCAACTTATATTAAAGTTAGAAGGGGAGTAAGAAGAGAAATTAAGGAAATTTAGACTGAGGTCTTAAATATTTAAGAAGAAAAAATATGTAACAAAAATATATAGAGCCTATATTTTATTTATTTAATTTTTAAATTTAAAATTTTAATTTTTTTGATTATAACTTCCAATGATGTCACATTAATTCTATTAAAATGTTATGGTCCCTAAATGGAAATGGAAATGTATAAAAACAGAAATACATATATTTTGTATTGTTTCTCTGAATATACACTGATGACTACAATTTGCTATTGATACTAATTAACAGACTGCAAATAATATATGAAAGAATTTTACCAAGAGATCTGGCTAATTCTTTAAGGAATCTAAATTGTTATTTAAATTTAAAATAATCTACACCCTTACTTTTGAATTTTGTGCAATTACACATATAAATCTACAGTATATAGCTTTCTCCATTACCAGTGTAATCTTAAAGAACAAGTATTTACTGTATCAGAATATGAACTGGCAGAACAGTAAATGTCATATAGTTATTGAAAATGAAAGATTCAGATATTTCACACAAGCTACTCTAGAGGTGTGTGTATCATGTTTTGAAACAAATTTTTTCTGGCTATATTACCACAATGGATAACATCTGCAGGTTGTCCTTTAATTTAAAATGTTTCTTAGAGTCAAATTTATTTCTAGGCAACTTAATAGTATTGTTCTAATGAATAAATTATCACTTTATAATAAATATAAGTAATAAAAATTACACATGTTTATAGAATAGCTATTTGAAAAATTAGAGTTCTTGTTTTAAGGGATATATTAGAAGTTTAGGATTAACAAAAATAGAGTCTGATACTCTTTATTTTTTTATTTTTTGTTAGGCTGCCACTCTGCTATCAATGTATATACAATTCTTGTTTTATATACGTTATCTCCTATTCTTATCAGAATATTATTTTTCACTTTAATTTTTAATAAGAACATGTTGATCTTCCCATATTGCAATGTGGTGACTGTTTCCACCTCAAGAGTAAAGCTCTCATATACATGAAGATTAAAACACAAACAGGGGAAGCAAGGATGGCTCAGCAAATTAAACGCTTGCTTTGGAGCCCCTGAGTCCAAGGATCAAGTCCCGGTCTCTGCCCCGGCCCTAGCCCATGTGGACCCACATGCTGAAGTTGGGTGTGGCCTCAGTTCGGTTCATACTGGGTTAAGTTTCCCATGTGTGGGAGGTCCCCAGTTTGGCCCCCCAGCTTGAGTGGGTATGCCTCCCACATGGGAGGCACCCAGCCCAGTTTCTGCCCTGCATGTCCCCTGTCCATCTGTGTGGAACAAAACCATGTTGGAAACTGATGATATACAATTATGGGGACTGCTCTGGGCTCTCCCTCTTCTCTCTGTCTCTCTCAAAAACAGTAAAGTAAACCTTAAAAAAAAATAAAAACACAAACAAGCAAACAAACACAGTTTTTTAAATAAAAAATTCATGATTAAAAATCTTTAAGGCTTGTAAAAATCTTGATTCAAAAGAAAGTATTTTATCAGTTCTTTCATAAATTTAATGCTTTCCTGAAGTTCTACAATCTCAATATCAAGTTTGAAAGTAATATACAGTAAGTATGGTACATTTTGGAGAGGACACATTTAAAAACAAAATCAATTTTATGAAACAATAACTCCATGCTTCCTAAAGTATCATACATTTAAACACATATATTAAACATTCTATAAATTGCATTTTGTGTTAGAGCTCCTTTACTAACTTATTAATGTATGAAATTGGAAGAAGAGCTTTTACAATAGCATATCTGCTTCAATCCATTTTAAGTCTCTATAATGTCTCTACTAAGAACATAGATCTTTTAGTCCAATGGGCTATTTAAAACTGTAGTGTAGATAGGTGAAATTAAGCATATTATTTTACCTCTAAGTGCCTGAGTCTTTTGATCTGTAAAATAAAATCACACTCTTATGTTTCCTCAGAATGTGAGTTGAGATTTAACTTATATGGATTTGTGAGGTTATCACTTCTAAATCATTTAGAACACTCCCTAGCACTTTATAAGCTATTATATCAATAAATAATTATGCACTATATTATTACAAGTCCAAGGGTTTTGTTCTTACTTTAGAGACATACTAGACATAAGTATCCACTTTTAAAATAAAATAATGAAAATAAAAGAGACAAAATACAGAACTAAATGGTGCTGTCTTTAATGCAATAGGTAAAATATAACTCAGAAATTATTTTGCTTTTTGCTCTAAATTGCAACAGTTAAAATTGGCATGTATAGTTTAAATTATGCATCTGACTTATTGAGATATCTAAATGTTTTACTTTATAATGCAATTTTGTTATAATTAGCATATTATGAGAAGACATATTTCTAAATTATTAGAAAAAAAGAAATCAGTGTATAACATTTAAGTAATTCATGATTTTATTAACAAACACTTAACATGAGCTTGCTATTGCCTAACTAGTATGTCAAGACCTGAGAATACCAAATGAACTAAGATATGAGTGCTCTCTTAAAAAGCAATTGCACTCAATCCCAAAGTGTAAAAAAACGCTTTAAGAATAATAAAGAAAAATAAGCCAATAATTCTACAGATAAGTTCTGTTCTAATTATTTCTTCTCCAAAATTTCTGCAGAATGATTTGGAATTTTGGCAATGATTTCTTAGACATTGTTGAAAAATGCTCCCAATTAAGTCTCTCACTCAATCTTCAGCATCTGATCTATTTCTCTGGAAAGTCTTGAACATGCCTTCACATTCTCAGTAGAAAATCAGAGTCTACCTCCATCTGCTTTTTTTTTCTTCTTCTTACTTTTATCAGAGTGTATCATATTCTGTCACTCTTTGTCACTTTTCTTAGGATATGAGCTCCTTGGCAGCAAGTACTTCATTTTTTTGTGTTTTAGATCCATCCTAATTTTCACAGTATACCTCTGTCATAGTGGGTAGTTTTATATATACTGTAGATTCTCCGTTAACTAGAACTCAAGCAACAGGCACTCTCATGCAATCAGAAAAAAAAAAAGAAGAAGAAGAAAAGAAATGATACTTTAAATAAAAATTAGAATAAAATCAATTTCTACCAGAATGTACCCCGGTAAGTTTAAACTTGGTGTACAGAGCCTTGAGTAAGACCACGCTTTGTGTACCACATGTTTGTTTTCCACTCCTATCAACTTACTGTGTGTAAACAGACCGGTCATGGAATGAGTTGGTCTCCGGGCCGTGTTGTTTTCAGACTCCGGCCCTCAGTCATCCAGGGTGGATTATGTTACAGCCACCGTTTTTCAGCACCTTTCAGCTCTTGGTTTCTAATCTGACCAGGTAGCCCTGTGCTTCAGCCATGCTCCCAGCCCCCACCTCATTCCCTCTTCTGTGTGCTCTGAGTCACACTCTTTGGTCTGTCCCATCTTTGCACTGCTCCCTTCCCTTCTTTTCTGCTTGCCTCTCTTTCTCTGACCTTTAGGTAATTTCTTGCAACATATGGGTCTCTGAGGTAAGACTATGTGTTACCTAGGAATTCCTTTGTTGGGTTTTAATTGTTCAATTTGTTGTATTTTCCAGGACAGATTTCAAGAATCTCCTCTCATGCTGTCATATTGATGATATTCTCTACTTTAATTATCACAAGGAATTATAAAGAAATACTAAAATAGCTCAAAGTCCTTTAAATTTCAAAAACTGTATCATTCTTAATTCTCACATTGGCAACATATTTAAAATAGAGCAATAGGAGAGAAATATGCTTATTAGATTTGGGGAGGTAAAGAACTATTCTAGTTCTTTGTTTTGCTATGTATGCTTACTGAAATAAGAGGTGAGCAGAATTGCTTTATTAAATATGAATAGACCCAATGAAGCGAATTTAGTACCGCATGTAGAAACATGAACTATTTAAGTCTGCATTTAATTTACAAGTACAAAAAGAAAAAGCTTAATTTGAAAACACAAATGAGATTTTAATTAGACATGTGAAACTTGGAAATATAAAACTGCATGTAACTAAAAACTTCTAGAAGAGGTTTTTGGGGGTTTATCTCTCTTTTGAATTCAGAGATGAATTTTGCTCTGGAGCTGCCTCAAAAATAAATTAACATGTTTGTAACCAATATCTATGCTCCTTCAAAAGTTTTATGGTTTACTCATGGTAAAGTATAAATTAAACCAGGAATTGTGCTAGTAAGTGTCAAGGAAAAGGCAATCGGCATACTCATCTTAAAAATTTTGCCACACATTTGCTTAAAAACACTTTAAACCTATACGAATGTCACTGCTGCTCATTCTAAGTCTTATGATTTTTATTCTCTGCCTCTTCTAAATTTTCCAAATCTCTTTATTATTTATATTATCATAAATTTGATTCACTCCGATATGAGTAAATTAATGTTCACTTATGTTCTCAAGTCATGTGATTTTATGAACATGAATTACACATTTCTTGAACCTAGAGCTTGTCAATGTCCTCAAATCCATATATCCAACAGCCTATAATATAATTTCTAATCTGAGATTCTATAAGCTCCAAAAACTTAATGTCTCAAAAATTTACTTCTCATCTTCCTATCTCAAGTCCCCTCTTTCTCTTGAATTCTCACTGTCGTTTAACGGAAACCCAATCCAGAGTCTCACAAACTTGAAATTGGTGGCATTTCTCAATTTCTTTTTTTTAGCACTTGTATTAATTAGAGTACTGAAATGAAACACATAACATAGTAAATTGACTGATTTTAAGAGATTTCATGAGACCATTCTCAAAGATGTTGATAGATGTAGAGAAATAAATAAATAAAAATAAATAGCATAGCCACCCCAATACCAGAAAGAGCAGAATGTCATTGCTCCTTCTTTTCCTGAAAAGAAGAGGGGAGTTAAGGAAGAAACAGAACCTGGACAATGAGAGTTTTTTGCATTGGTTGAAGGACGAGACATAACCCCTGAGGCTCCCTAGGGGGGAAAATCTAAGAAATAAAGACGTCTGCTCTTGCTTCCCATTGGCTGAAGTAGAAACTAGAGCTTAAAGGAACCCATTGATTGCAGTCAGACTTCCAGGCCATACAAAAAGATAAGGAACTATGAAAAGTTATCTGAAGAAATTCCAGAAGGTAGACAATATAAATTTCTATCTCCATCAAAGAAAGCCTTCACTATGCTTTTCAGTGGAATTTGAAAACTGCTATACCAGACTCTACTTCTTCACTCTTTACAAAGAGGAAACTCATCATGGTTTTCCCATTATTTTCTGTTTCACCACTGTATATTAAGTGTTATTGGGGGTGGATGCAAATACCTTGTTTTAATCTTGGGCTGTGAAAATACAAAAAGCCACATGCAGAGTACTGGAAAAGACAGAGTAGCATCAAGCATTCCTGAATATGACTCCAGGTTTTCTCTTTAGGGAACAGATGAATTCTTTGAGAGTAACAGTGATAATCTTTTCACTTTGTGTTTATTTTACTATTAATAATGATATTGATGTGTTAATCTAGGTTCATGAGGACTTTCTGAGAAGGGGTTTCTAATTTAAATTGCCAATACTTAATAATTTTTTTTGTTTGGTTTTTTAAGATTTATTTTTTATTTGAGAGATAGAGTTAGAGAGAGACAGAGAGAGAGAGAGAGAGAGGAGGGAGGGCCCAGAGCAGTCTCCATAGTTGTATATCATTAGTTGTGACATGGTTTCATTTCACAGATGTGAGGCCGTGCTGTGCAGAAACTGCACCAGGGGCCTCCTATAAGGGAGGCAAGAACCTTTGCCACTGAACTATCTTAGTGGTTACCAGTTGTGTTGCAGTTTAGCATATGATGTTGGCACAAGCCAGGGATGGGAATCAAACCTCGCACCTCACAATTGTGAGGCAAATACTCAACTGCTGAGCTATCCTGGCATTCCCCCTGATAGCTCTCACTGTGTGACAAATTATGTGGCCTCCAACAAAGTAAAGAATATAATTTAGTAAGTAGTTTGGGGAGAACTGCAAGGTAATTTTAAAAACAAAAACAATCTGTACTAACCATGCAATAAAATACATGTACAGAAAAATTTTTAAGTTAAATATTCAAGTAAATTCATAGAAAACCCAGAAGAATGAGTACTGTAACTACATGGAGATAATAGTTATATATAAATACAAATATATTATATAAAAATTAATAACAAAAATTTAGTTATAAAATAGTTGACTTAAAAGAAACCCATATATATAACTATATTAAAAGAAGTATGTTTAAATAAATCTAGTAAATAAACTGCAAAAGAATATGGTAATATTTTAGCATAGGTGGGAATGCAAATTTTAAACTGATTTGTTACAATTGACTTCTTGCTTAGTGAGACAAACAAAAGGGTATATATCCACAACAACTTCCTGAAACCAACAAAATTTATCTTCTTAGAATAACCCCACACTGTTGGTGAGATTATTGAAAGATAACAATTATATGTACTGTTATTGGCAACATAAATTGCTACTTTATCCCTTTGATCAAACAGTGTTCATTTGCTCAAAAGTCAGAAAAATGTTCTCTCATTTTTTTCTAACCTATTATTCAAAGAAGAATTTATTTTAGCAAAATAACTTGAGAAAACAAAAAACTTATGAGACTATTCATTATTCTTTAATAGCAAAATATTGGAAATAATGTAAATGCTGGATAAGACAATGATGCTTGTTATTATAAGGCATCATTAGCTTTAAAAATCATCCCACTGAAAATATAGTTGTAAAGATTATATATGCAGGAGAAGCCAGGATGGATCAATGGGTTAAGCGCTCACTTTGCAGCACCGGGGACCAAGGATCGAATCCCGGCCCTGGCCCTTGCGGACCCATGTGCTGAACTGGGGAGTGTCCCCAGTTCAGTTCTCTCTCTGTCTCTGTGTCACTCTTTCTCTCTCTCTGTCAAAAACAATAAAAAAAAAAAAGATTATATATGCAACATGGAATATGCTATGATATAATAATATCAACAATTGTGTTTTGAGTTGAATAAAAACAAAAATGTTTGAGGGTGACTAAAAAGACAATCTTTTTGTTGTTGTTTTGTTTTATTTTGTTATTATTTGAGATATTTTGCAAGGGGAAAATGTTTCTTCCTCTCTCTTCTATTCTACTTTCCTATTCCAACAATCCATGCTACTTGACAGGAATACAACAAAATGCAACTGCTCAAAGAAACAATATATTATGGAAAGAAAAAAAATATTGTGCATTGAAGTTATGTAGGTAAATGTGCCGTATTTCTGTAGTAATTTTATTTTTTCTGCATTGACCTTAATGTGCTATATACAGACTCTTTTGTAAATCCTACCTTCCAATATGTAGCCATGTAATTCTCAGCTTCATGTAGAAAAAGGATCTGTTACCAATAAAGACTGCAAACTAAATAGAGAAGAAATAAATCAATTTTAGCTATATTTTCAAAAGCAGCAGGTAAAATCTTTTATAAATTACTATGGCCCGAGATAGTAAACCATGTAATATAAAAAACAGCTAACAATTTTTGTCAGAGAGTAGTTTTTAAAATATAAATCTGTGTGAACTCAATATTTTTATTTGATGGCCAATAGTAGTCCATTTTTTCCAATTATGTGTTGTTTCTTCATTATTGTTGTCTGTTTCAGAGGTGTCGTATGTAAGGTTCTGTGTATTTGGGGGGTTGTTTTTTCATACCAAGGGCCAAGGAGGCAAAAATAAGAGTTATTGATTAATAACAAAGAGATTTCTGTTAGGGATGATAAAGTTATAGAAATACATTTTCAAAGCCATAAAATGTACAACACCAAGAGTAAACTGTATTGTAAACTATAGGGTTTCAGTGATTTTGATATGTCAATGTAGTTTCATCAATTGTAACAAATGTACCCACAATTCTGGCTGGTATATTGATAATAGGGGAGACTATGGATGTTTGGGGTCAGCAATTACATAAAATTTTTTTTTACCTTTCTCTTCACTTTGCTTTGAATCAAAAACTGCTAAAAATATAGTCTTAAAATAATCAAGCACACCAATAAAATATAATTTTTCCATGAAATAAGATATATAAATTATAGTACTGAAGAAATTAACTATTAATTTTTTTAACTTTCCTCTCTCTAAAATAAAAATGCAGAAATTATACTCTTTTATGATAATATAGAAATTTTTGAAAGTCATGAGAAGTCCATATAAAAAATAAATAACAGCATTTTTAAATATAGTTTATTGAATAGGAATGTACATACTAAATGTGTATAAATGTCAATGTGTGAAAAGGGATTACAAAAATACTTTGATTTATATAATGTAATACAATATATAAGATGCATTGTAGTATTTTTATTTCTGTGAATTTTGCATACTATATTAATGATAGCAAACAAAATGAGTACGGTAGCATTGACTCATGTTTATAAATGGAGAATGTTTTCCATGCAGGTTAAAATGAAAAGAAAATGAGATGGATTTTTTTTTTTATCAAAGAAAAAGTAGATATTTAGTTTTACCATTTAGTTTTAAAACCAATATTTCATGTTGCAATTAAAATAAAAGTAGTAAAATACTCATTGTTCATTAATAAAAGTTACCTCATAGAAAATGTAATGTCTCATGGTATACACCTAAAGAAGTTTTTAAAGATGCATGTCTTACATTTCATTGCAGTCAACCATGGCTTTTTGTTGAGCATTTCATAAAGTGCCTAATATCTCCTAATGTAATAGTCACTTAACAACATGACAGTCTCCATGGAAACCAAACATCAAGATATGGAAGTAATAACACAGAGTAATATATTGCATTTTAGTAGTGTAGGAGTTCCCCAAAGCACCACTACATTGCTTTCTAAAAATGTATGATGTTAAATCAATGTAATATTAAAATGGGAAAATTAAATTACATTTTAATAAGATATATTACTCTCAAGTATGAAATAACTTATGTGAATCATTATTCTGAGCACTTTCTACTTACCACTATAAAGGAGTTTATTTTGGGAAATAAGGCTATACAGTTAAGTAATCTGCAATCCCAGAGTTTAAGAAAAGTCAAGAATGAGAGAGCAGCAAACATGAATAACAGTGCAAACACAAAATTGTAATGTAATTAATACAATGTTAATGGTGAGGATGCTGATGCTCATAGTATACTATGTACCAGGAAATCTGCTAAGAATTTATCATACTAAAAATTTATTCCATACTATATAGATATAAATATATTCCTAATTTAGTATGACAAAATTAGACTATGAACAAATCAAATAAGAAAAAATACACATAGGAACTGGAGATCAAGCTCCTATTTCGATGTACTTATAGGAGTTTTTAATAAATTAGATCTAGTGATGTGATGAGTACATTTATTGAATATTTACCATCATGTGTTTAATATATAGTAAGAATGATCACATTAATTTCACTTTATTCATAAATCAGGAAAAAAATTCTTAATTACTTAGTAAAAAGAAAGCAGAAAGTGATTTAATCAAGCAAAAGAGAAAGGATCGCTCTCTAAACATTCCATCACTCCCAGGAAAGTCATTTCAGAAACCCAATTAAAGATTATCTTCTATACTTCTGGTCATGATTCTATTTTTATTTTTTTTTTTTAAGATTTATTTTATTGTTGGAGAGAAGGTGTGAGAGAGAGAAGGGGGAAGGGCCATAGCAGTCTCCATAGTTGTACATTATTAGTTGTGATAGTTTTATTCACACAGGTGGATGTGGGGTCATGTGGGGCAAGGACTGAACTGGGACCTCCCACATGGGAGGCAAGAACATTCATTATCATCCAAGTGGTTAACAGTTATGCTGCAGTTTAGCATGTGGGTTTGCGCAGGCCAGGTCTGGGATTCAATCCCCAGATCTCAAGGATGAAAGGCAAGCACTCAGCTAGCTGAGATATCTTGGCATCCCCCGATCATATGATTCTTGACTTAATCTCTATTACCTTTCTATTACATGAAAAATACATTTATGACTTTATAACTTATAAAAATATATATTTTTTAATTCTGCTTGCCTATCTGGCACTGTTTGACCTTCAAAATTATCCTTGATTTATGTTTCATTAGTCTCTCAGTGCTTTTCCATATCTTTCATTTTCTTGGAGTTACTTCTGGACTCTTATACAGTAATTATTTATTTTTACTTTTGTAAGAGCAATGCTTATAATTCACTTTATCATCTTGTCTTTATAGGTATAATTTAATAACTAAATTTGAATTCCAAATCTAATTCTTAAATGTTGAGACATATATATACTGGCTGTTCTGAAAATATCCAGCCCTGTAATATGAAAAATAGAAGCAGGGAAGCCGGGATGGCTCAGTGGGTTGAGTGCTCACTTTGCAGCCTCAGGGACCGAGGATCGAATCCTGGCCCCGGACCCGTGCAGACCCATATGCTGGACTTGGGAGTTCCCCCAGTTCAGTTCTCACCAGGGTGAGACCTTGGCCCAGTTCTTGCCCTGTGCAGCACCAGCCCACCTGTGGAATGAAACTATGTGGAAAAACCGATAATGTACAACTATGAAGACTGTTTGAGGCCCTCCCCCTTCTCTCTGTCTCTGTATCTCTCTCTCTCTCTCTCTCTCTCTCCCTCTCTGTCAAAAACAATAAAAAAATAACTTTTTAAAAAATTGAAGCATTTACTGGCTAGATTTTACTGAAAAGCCTGTGTGTATGTGTGTGTGTGTGTGTGAGAGTGTGTATGTGTGTATATATGTAACTATATAGTTATATATAACTATATATTATAGCACATACATAACAATAGATTAAAAACTTAAAATATACACTATAAATAAATCTTTCATATCTAAATTAAGGCTAATAATTCTTATCTTATAGTTTTATTCTATATATATGTCAAGCAAAATAGTATGTATAACATTACCAGAAAATTTTTGAATAGTTGTTTTAAAAGTTGATTATATTGTTGTTGTTGTTGTTGTTGTTTTTGACAGAGAGGGAGAGAATGCAGAGGGCCCAGAGCAGTCTCCATAGTTCACAACATTAGTTTTCCATATAGTTTCACTCCATAGGTGGGCGTGGGGCTTCGCAGGGCAGGAACTGGGCCAGGAGCCTCCTGCATAGGCCCCGCTGAGAACTGAACTAGGGGCACACCCCAGTTCAGCATATGCGTCTGCATGGGCTGGGCCCAGAATTCGATCCTTGGGCTCTGGGGCTGCAAAGCAAGAGATCAACCCACTGAGTCATTCCACCTTCCCCCAAAAGTTGATTGTAAAAACAGTAAATTCAGGATACCAATAGATCATAAAACTTTTCATATTATTGAACACTCAAAATGCTAAAGTCCTATGAATAAAACACACATACTTACTAAGTAGTATACAATAAAATTAGAAATGAAAAAAATAATTAAGAGAAAAATTTCTTCAAAAAAGAAGTTATATAGTGACTAGAAGATTTATATCTTCAAAAACGATTGAAAATTTTTCTTTTTATTATTATATCTAGAAAACCTTAGAGAACTTCCTTATCAGTAAGTATATACAGCCCTCTTCATAGATTTCTTAGCAAACACTTTATAAGGAACAATTTCAGAAACAGAAAAGTACAGATGGGGGGAGGATCCAAGATGGCGGCATGAGAGGAGAACGCCGATAATGGCCTAGGAAGGGCCTAGGGAACAGAGAAGAATCCACAGGGGAAACCCTGAGAAGAAGCCTCAACTAAGAGAACCACACAACACGGAACAACACACAAAGGTTAGAGAAAAAAGGGGAGAGCGGGAGAGGGAAAGGGAAGCAGCAGTTCGGGGACAGAGACTCGGAGTGCGGCCCGGGGCTGGCAAAAACAAAGGGGGATTGGGGGACTACGGTCAAAGTGGAGCTGGATGGAGGGCGGGCTGGAAGCCGAGACCTAGGGAGCGTGGAAGCCCCACAAGACTGTGGACAATTTAACATCTGAACTCAAGGGACAGCACACAGTGCCCTAATCAGATCACAGAGCCTAAAGTGGAACAGGGACTGTGGAGCAGGGTGGCTGCACTTCCGGGCGGGCGGGGTGAGAGCAGGGCACCAGCCCACAACAGCTCAGCACCCCTGATTTATGGAGGAGATTGACTGTGAAGGAGCGCCTTCTGAGGACAGGGCTCTTGGAGTGAGGGCTGGGGCTTGAGTGGGCATGGCGGCATTGGACGTGCTTGGGGTGAATCCGGTGGTCTCAACAGAGCCGGGAGCGTAGAGAGGCTGCTGCCCGAGCTACGGCCTCTGCGCACAGGGCTTTCGGCGCCCCGCCCACCGGGCTGCAGCGACACTGCTGCTTGCTTGCCAGCGCGCAGTTGGGCTTTTGGTGCCCCGCTCACCAGGCCGCTGCGGCGACTCTGCCTGTGCGGAAGTGCACAACTGGGCTTTCGGAGCCCCACCCACCGGGCCGCCCCGCAGCACCGCTGCCTGCTCGCCAGTGCGCTACAGGGATTTGGGCACCCTGCTCGCCAGGCCGCCGCAGCACTGCAGCCTGTGCCCGGGACCGGCTTTTGGCACCCTGCCCACTGGGCCGCTGCAGCGCTGCTGCTTGCTCGCGAGCATGCAGCTGGGCTTTTGGCATCCCGCCCAACAGGCCTCTGGGGCGTTGAGGACCGCACGTGCAACTGAGCTGCCTACCTGGTCTCCACGATGTCATTGCCTGTGCGCTGGACTGCGCGGCCGACCAGGGCATCTGCCAAGCCCCAGCCCATCCATGTGTAGCCCTGCGGGCATGGCTTGCAGATACAATTGAAGGAGGGGCAGCCAGGAGGAGGAAAGACCAGAGCTCCTCCGCCCTGCCCACACTGAACCACCAGCCCCCCTGTTGAAAGAGGAATCTGCTATTGTGTCTCAGGCCCATCCTAGCTCCTACTCACATGCCCCCACCCCTGGCCACACCTTTAATACACTGCTATCTAACAGCTAAGACAGCAACCTGAAGTGCCCCAGGACACATAAGCTGTCTGCTTCCCCCAACAATCTCCCAAAATCTCCTTCGCCCACAACTGAGTCCAAAAGAAAAAATAAAGAGAAGCCCATCTGATCGACAACCCCCAAGAAGGGAAAACAGACTCATGCGTAAAGCAAAAAGAACCATATCAAACACAATGCACACCTCAGAATCCAAAGCCCCTCCAGAAGATCAGGGGCAGTATTTAGTAAAGGACCTTGCACACTTGGAATCAAATCTAAGTGAAACAGAATTCAGGGCTGCATTAATCAAGACACTCAGAGAGCTCACTCAATGCTGGCAAAGTACCCAGACACAATTAAATGACCTCAACAAGAAATTTTCTGAGCAAAATGAGTACTTTACCAACAAAATTGAGAAGCTAGAGCGGAACCAAAAGGAACTCCTTGAAATGAAAGG